>VYZQ01028231.1:17229-41255 GCA_013400655.1 Mystacornis crossleyi
AGAGGGAAAATTAGCCATATCACTTCTAAAAATTTAGAAGTCTTACAGACTTACAGACCCTGAGCTTTTAGTAATGAGATATGACATGATAACAGCTTCAAGTGAGGCAGCTGCTCCTTATAAGCAGATGGAATCTGGTCATTAATCTATAATATTCATCTCTATTTACTTCCTCTTTTAATAAAAAATATGAACTCCATACATTTTCCATACAGATATCTTCATCAGCTGCCTGAACATACAAACCCAGAGATTTTTCATTTTCCTCAAATACTATGTTATGTTATGACACTTTAACTCCACAATTAAGCTCTATTAGCTTCCTAGAAAGAAAATCCATCACGAGCTATGTGTCATAATTTCAGCACCTCACCCTGTGTCCATTAAAATAACTCTTACTCTAGTAATCTGCATTTTGAGGAGGCACATTTGGCCACATTCAGCCTCCAACTTCATAATCTGTTTAGAGAATTAAAACGCTCATGAGGGGAGGTGTGACATTTATGTTCAGCCCTTTACAGAACCTGGAAAAAACTTAAAGACACAAACCAAATTGAAAGGAGATAAATGAAAGCATGAGTTTGTGTTACTGAAATGTTTGAATATTTTCCTGGACTTTGTCCTGTACAATTAAACAAGGTATTTAGGGACATGCCTAAATTAAAATCTCTGTAGCTGAACCTCATTTCCCCCCACAGAGTTTATTTCTACAATCTTGCTTGTGCACACTTCCCTTCGTTCTCTTCCTCACTGTTTCTTTTCCTTTCAGGAGCCTTATTTCAAAAAAAGTTGCAGTGTGCTCACCCAACCTGTTCTTCAGTCCCTGAAGCAGACCGGAAAGTTTTAAATTGCTTTCAGAGGGTGAAGTCTGATTAAGTGCTGTGACATCACCCTAGCATTAATGTCTTATCCCAAATTAAATTTTTGGCAGTTTTGATTTTGTATGTGCATGTTTTCTTTCAGCAACTAATGACAAGGCTTGGAATTTCTGAAACATATCTCCATTTCCCCACTCTGGCCACAACCCATAAATAATTACTCTGCATTGGACCAAGTTTTGCTACATCCATACACAAATTTGGTACCTCCCATGCATTATTACTGATACAGTTATCTACTTATTGCTGGACTTAAAAGATATGACCCACTCAAAAGTCTAATTTAGTCCATTTTTTGGTGAAGTTCAACTGTTTCTTGCATAGCTTCCCTTTAACCTCCTGTGCAATTCAGCCATCCCCCCTGGACCTGTCCATTACTTTTGTCAACTCTCAACATTGCTCTTTGTCTTATCCAGCCACGTCCAGCAGTTTTCTCATGCCATGTCCAGCAGTTTTCCTGCTCAGTTGGCTAAATCTCAGTTCAGGCAGCATCGGGACATTTGCCTGCTGCCCTAACACTTCCTGTGGAAGAACTGCACCAGCCAAAGATCTGTTTTCTGAATCCCTGTTACCTCTGTCAGTGTGCACAGGGTTTAGTGAAACTCTCTACATACAGCTGCCTAATTCTTTCTACATGAAATTTCAGTACAGTAATGTTTTCTTAAAAAAAAATCTTGCTTTGTTAAGTAAACCATCCTAATCTGCTAACAAAAAAACCCCAAACTCTCTTGCAATACTGATATCCTACTGTATGGACAACTTGATTTAAACTCTAATAAAACAGAATACCTTTCCATCCTTATTCTATTTTACAGAGCATTTTTCAGTTATTCATTTTCAGTTCAGATTGTTATATTATTTTTGTCTTCAAGACTCAGGTTGTAAGATGAGGAAAAGCAGAGGGATTCAATTTGGTTTCATCATCATCATTTCAGTTTCCTGTAATTTATATGCCCAGGTTTACTCAAAATGGAGCAGTTTTCTGCACAAAGGCAACAGATTTTAACCATCCAGCTCCTCCTGCTTGTATGTAAGATCACATACAACGTGCAGGATTTTGCTGTTAAATTACGAGGTAGTTGCAGAAAAACACAGACCATCTTATTAGCCCTGGGTATGTTCCACTGTGCTCTGACTCAGTGATTGCCCCAGCCTGCACCAAGACTGACACCAGACTCCTTCCCCGCGGCCTCGTGCCAAATGGCACTTCTACCCCAGCATTCTTGTCACCACTACTTTTGGTCTTTTCCTGTCCTCCCACCCACAAAGCCTCCTCCCAAAATCAAGGCACAGCACAAATGCCTGAAGGCAAGTGGCACCGAAGAGCTCACAGAGTAAACACCTCCCCAGGAAGGATGACAACACCCAGAACCTGGGGCTGTCTCTGGTCTGTGCTCTATCCATGGCCGGGATTGGTATGTGCAGAGCAAATCCATGCCAGGCAACAAGCTAGTGACTAAATATGGACAAATATAAGTTTCTTAGGCAAAGCTGTGGAGATTAGGGACTGTGAATCATCCTTCACTTTTTAATTATTTTCTTTGATAACATATCCTGTCTGAGCATAATATGTTCTTACATTTCAGACTGATGACTTGATTCCTTTCTCTACAAAGCAGATTCTTGATAGTAAGAGTTGGAAATATTAACAGAAAACCTGGAGAAAAGTAAGGAGATTTATCCATGTCACTAGTGAAGATTTAGAAAAAAATGGGAACCCAAAATGATATATTGTCTTATCAGTGGAAATCACAGCTAATAACCACTTAGTATCTGGGGGGGAAATGGGGATAAATGGGGAGAACAACAGTAAAAACAAGTGATAGTTTGTCAGTTCTGTGTACAAATGCTGAGGCAGGGAAGAGCTCCCATCACCTACTGCAAGCTATGGCAGAACATTTGATATTCTGCTCCAAGTAATTTGTTGTAAGCAGCTGTCCAGTCACCATGAAAATTTCTCGATTTTATACCAAGCATTTTATCAGTTCTTTATTACAGTATATTCTTTCCGAGCTTAACAGCATCAGCAAAATAAAGAATGCAAATAATGTCCCTGATCTAGAAACACCAGCAGCCAGATAGACCACTGTCTCTTTCCACTTAAACTGCATATTTATATGTTGAATTTTAAATATCATCTTCCTATCTCTTTTCAATAAATTCATTTCTTTCTCTAACCCAAAATGTCTTGAGCTGTGACCGCACAATTATTGGAGTTATAAGGACAATCTTATTTCCAACCACAGATTATTTATTTAAGGATGGCCCAATCATGTCACACAAACTTCAGCTGGCCAAAGAAGTCACTGTTTTGCCAAGAGATAACAATGCTGACACTATTCTGTTTGCTATCTGACCTCTGTTTATCACTGTGTATCAGTTAAGACTTAAGCTGAAAGTATGTCCAGGTAAGAGCTTTTAAAAAAGAACTCAGAACCACAGTTCTTGCACTACACTAAAATTAGCAATAAGAAATAGGTGAAAATGTAATTATTCTAACCTTGCATTGGGGTAATTGCAGAGAGCAGGATATACAAATAATGTGATCTAGATTCATTCCAATGTCCCATCTATTCTACTAATCTTATACTCACAGAAATTTTAAGAGACTTACAACCAGGCCTTCAGGAAACATGAGCACTGAAGTGATCTGAAAGCCACCACCAAGAACATATCTAGTCCATGAGCATGACAACTGGCAAAGCTATTTGAAACGCTTCCTCTCATTTCCATTTGTGTGCTCCTCCTCTGCCATTTGTGTATTGTTCATTACAATACTGGTATTAGGATCAGAATGACTGCAACTTCTCCTGTCACTGTTTTTCTCCCCCTTTAATTTCACATAATCAAAATAAAACAGCAAGGCTCAGGAAATAAAAAACACCTCTGAAAAATTATACCTAACCTGGAAGGCTCTTTTGCTGCTGTTCTGTCCCCAGGAAAGGGGAAGGCAGCAAAGTTATCCAGGAGAGCACTGCCAGTGGAGAAAGTGTCCATCAATGCAGTGACAGGAGCTGGAGGAGAAGATGAGGGAAACAATCTTTGGCAGCTGATGTGGGCACAGTCCTTGAGAGCTGGCATAAGGAACTGAATTCACTGAGTGACGACGGAGCCAGGCTGAAATGCAAAGGTTATAATGCAGTGACTCTGAGCTCAGGGAGGGCATGTTTCCTTTCTAGGGTGATTAGGGCATTAATAGCAATAATAACCATTTTACTATTCCTGAGGATTCCACAAAGGATGATGCAGAAAGGCTCACTCATTTTATGGTTCCCCTGCGAGAAAATTTTTAGGACATTGACAGAAATGGGAAGTTACTGAGTGAAGTCATATCTGGCAAGAAGGGAGGAAGCAGGCTGGCACATTTGCAGACTTGCAGGAGTCTCTGTGAAGTACCTTAGGTAACAAGACAATGGTGAAGCCTCTGCCACCTTGTTTTCACTCCTGTGCTGCCTGAGGGACCTGCAAGATGAAGCTCATTCCAAAAAGCTGTCTGATGAAATCACTTGTCCACTGACATGCATAACCTTTTCTTCCTAAAGGAAGATATGGTCACATTCTTGGTTGATATAAATTGACGTCAATAGATGCTATTAAAGGAATTTGTATCACACACTATGTTGCTCCAGAGTTCCCGTGCATTTCATTTTACACTCATATCTTTTGTTGTGCAGGTTGCAAATGAAATCGTGGTTCCTTCAAATCAATCCATAAAAAAACAGCTCCCCTTTGTAGACTGGTACTTAGGTGTGATCCTGGAATCTGAGGCAAAGCCAAGCACTGGCTTTGGTGGAACTCCATACAGAATGGAGGTCAAAGCAATTGTGTTTCTATGTTGATAAAAGCATTTTGAAATGCTTTTTGAAGTCTTTGAATCCTGGACACAATAATAAATATGTAGTTTGAATAAATTCAAAGAGATTATTCCCATAGAACCTAATAAAATCTTACATAGTTTACAAAACAAAACCCAGGTTAATTGGAGACAGGAAAATTCATTTTGGTTACATTTCCAAGAAATTTGGTTTAGCAGGATTTAAATTGCTCCACTGGAATTATTCAAATGGAATTTTTTTTGGCTTTGCAACAAAGTTGCCTTATCTTTATTTAACGTCACTGTTTTATCATCTGTGTCCTGTTTTCTGCTTCACTGAAAATTCTGTTCACACCTAATCAGATAACATTAAATTCTGTATTTAAGGTTAATCCAACAAAAGCTTACGTGTGGGGGACTCCATGTGCTGGATATCGTTAAGATTTTTTCAGTATTCACATGACATTTTATAGTTGGAAGAGACTTTACAATTTTGATTTTCATTGTGGAAAATCTCCCTTAGAATTTTCAGCTATGTACAGCATCTGGCAAAAGTTTTTTTTTAAATAATGAAATTCAGGTCACTGAGTTCATTATATATTCCACCAAAAAGATGCATGTCTAAAATGAGGAGAAAAGGTTTCAAAAAGGCAGTCAATTACAATTAGAAATCAGAAGTTTGATGCCACCACAGAAAAATNAGAAAACAGAGGTTTGATGCCACAAAAGAAAAATTTAGTCTAGTATTGCATATTTGGAGACTTTTAAACTGGAAAGATATTCTTCCAGATTCTTGTCCCATAAAATACATCCCCATGGAATATCACTGAATTGCACACACTTGAATAATTTATTTAATTAGTCACATGGGAAGCTTATTTCTAAAAATGAGTGCTTTCTTTTCCAGCTATACAAAGGAAGCCATAAATGTTTATGTGTGGAAATTAGAAATCTATTTTTTCATTGAAGATATTCTTTAAATTTCACTGCAGCTTTTAAGCAAACTTCTGGAACTGCTTTATTCTCTCATACATCCTGCAGCATTCCCGAGCCCAGTGTCACCAGGAGTGCAGGACACTGAAACATCATTTCAAATCCCATATTCCATATCTAGTACACATGGTTTGAGGAAATTCAGAGCAAATGAAACACATAATGACTTGGTCTAAAACATAATGAAATCAGTGGGGAAAAAAATTAACTAGGGAGGCCCTGGGTAGATGTTAGAATCTCTCTCTGTTTTCCCTGAGACAGGCCTGATCAGAATTTCTTTCTTTCATGCCCATATCTCACTGCCAGTAGTCTGCAAAGATGATTGTTCTCCATTAACCTTTACTGTCTTAACAAAAACCACATACCCCAACTCGGCCACTTAGGGTTTCTTCTATATAGGAGAGAAGGACACCCCATTCCAAAAGAGATGCTGAATATTATCAGGACAGAAACCTCTTTTCTGGACATACGTCCCTTTTTTGGAAAGTTCTTTAGACACCAAACTTTCCAATAGCTATTTTGAGAAGAAGATTTCACCTAGTCCCTACTGCAAGGAACATTGGTTATTTTAGCTGCTCCGAGGAAAGAAAAAAAAAAATAGGAGAGAAAAAGAAGAATCAAAATGTAAAAAAAGCTGGGTGAAAAGAAAGAAAATACAGCCTTCTTCCTGAGAGGGGTACAGTCCCACAATAAGACACATCTTAATGAGAGGTTCCAAGTGTTGTGTTCAGCTCTGGATGGAGGAACTCAGTACTGGGTGCCTGCCTTCTCTTACCTGCAGAGCTGTGGGTTTCCTGAAGTAAATGCATTTGAAAGAGATCTCATACAGTACATTTTGAAGTTGTTTTCCTTCCCTTAGACTACTTCTAAGAGCCCATGGATTGAGGTTTGATATAATAAAATATAAACCTGGTTGCTACATAATTAACTCAAAATTTAATGAGCAATAAAAGTACCATTATGCTCTTGTAATGCATTAAGCTTATACTCCTGCTTAATCCATTTAAAAGGGCTCTCTAGGTGTTCACTTGGCAAATAACAAAATAAGGCAAGTCAGAAATTATGCTTATTAAATGTAAATATGTATCTTTAGCAATTGATATCTAACGTCATAGGACAAACTTGCCAAACTTAATTAAATGAATAAATGGGATTATGCACTTAATATCTTCTTAATTACAAGGCTTAATTATCTTTTACATGCCATGCTGTCAGCTCGATGGTTGCCTGTTACCTCACTAAAACAGCAGCAGTGAGCACCAAGTCTTGTCTACACTGGGCTCCTGCTATAGTTGGAATTCTCTGCAATGTGTCACAATCTTAAACTTCACATAGATTTAATACTTCTTTAACCAGCTACCAGTCTTATTATGGCATCATGAACATTTTTTAATCAAAATTTGACTATATAATGGGAAAATAAGTAATAGTTTAATTTCCACACTGTAGCCTGCGCCGTGAGGTCTATCAGCTTTTGGAATTATTTGTTACTGTATTGTATTTTCCTATAGTGAAGGAACAGACACATTACAGGAACTTTAACTCATGGATGAAGAACAAATCTGTTCTTCTCCCAGTACCTCTGGGTGATGTTGCAAGTGTCTCCTTTCAGCAGGAAGACACATTTCCACTCTAGATCCTGCTCTTTGAGGTCACCATGACCTACACATCCCTTGAGAGTCCCAAGCTGTAGGACTTCACAGCAGGGCTATAGGACTGGCAAGCTCTCTTTCCAAAATGCCAGAGATGTTACCGCCAGTCAGGCTCCAGGCCAATCTCATCCAGGGCCGAGGTGTGAGCTGGCCTGGACACCCTGCTCCAGAGACCATGGCTCATCGGGTGAGACCTACAGAACTGCTCAACAGTGTCCTTTTTTTCTGAAAGGGGAAATGAATTTTTACAATAGCACATCTTTTGCCACGGTAACATCAGAAACTAACAGCAGACCAAAACCCAAACTCAAATCATGCTAATCTTATTTTATTATCTCTTAAAAAAAAGCAAAAACAAAAGAAACATCTCACCTGTTGTAGGAAAATCAGCCAGAGCTCGAGAGAAGATTTCACCTAAGATAAGTGTTTCATTTACAATTTTCAATGTTTTATATGTCAATGTTTTTTGTTCCCCAAATGAAAAGTACAAATAACCTGTAATGTTCACAGGATTTCAGATTGCCAGACCTGGTTTGCCCCTTCTCACACTGTCCTGCCCCAATAAAATTTACTCAATGGGAATTTTTCAGTGGTGTTTTATCCGAATCAAAGTGTGAACTTAAATGAAGTGTTTCAACCTTCTCTAAACAAACTGCTTCAATGAAGTGTTTTGATATTTCCAAATGGATGTTTTAAATAAATATCATTCTTCTCTTGTGCAAAATTTTGCTCTTTTCATTCCTTGATTTAGGACAAAGGTAATGTCAAAATATTTCCATTTTTTCTGTAAAAGCAGTTCAAAGTTTTTACCAGCTCTATAAATTAAGCTAGCCCTCAATTCCATTTTGAATGCAGAATAAGTAAAGGCCACTGAGAATTTGAAGAGCACTTTGAAGGACAACTCTGCAATATTTTACTCTCATCATCACTGTGACTCATGGTACAGCAAGGACAGCTCTGAACTTTTAAAACACATCCAGAAAAGCTGTTGTGCTTTTTTTTTTAAACCATATATTTTCAGCATATTGTACAAGTGCTTGAGAACCATCAAAAGCCTTTCCTGATCATATTTTAATATGACTACTGAAAATTATTTATTGCCTTTTCCTCTGTTTTTCCAGGAATCTTTAGAAATTCTCTTCCTGCTAAGCTGGCTGTTTTATCTTACATTAAAGGCAAAAGAATCAAAATGCAAAACAGAGAAGGTTGCCCATTTATTGAAGTACAGTGCATCAGAGATTTGCGGAATAGTTAACAGAGGCCAAAAACATTAGCAACAAATGCAGGCTCCTTTCAGGAGATTCTCTTTGAATTGCTTTTTTCATTAAAGAGAAAAGAAAGTTTCCCAAGTGTCTCGTGAGTGGTATTATGCAGCAGCATTTAGGGATTCTTTCCTTTAACCAGGAATTTATATAGCATGCTTTCATACAGCTAAGTGATGCATTTGGATTCTAAAAAATTTCTTGTTAAAGAAGAATCCTCATGAAATATAATGAAAACTTACCAAGACTGATCACAATTTACACTCGGCGTTTTATATTACTTTGCAGTATATAAGGGATCTATCAGCAAAGTTATAATACAGTTGCACTGACTTCAAGTCTTATAAATGTGAACGTTATGCATGGATTTTCAGAAATGTTGAAGTCAGGTTGTGTGTTAATACTACTGACACTGTATTCAAAGCACCCCGTGGGCACAGTATGTTAGGTCAATGCGTCCTCGCTGTTATTCAGCTACCGCACCACAGAAAGGAGTTTTAGCCAGGTTGTAATTCTGAACAGAATTTGACTCCCAAAAGGAGAAAATTAGTTAGTTGAAACTAAATCCTGAAAATTCTAATGACATTTACCTCTGAAAAGATGGTGTAAGCTTTGTCTTGGGGATCCTGTTATGCGTGCAAGAAAATACATGACACTCAGCTTCTCTGCTAACTTTCCTCAGGTATTAAATACTTCCCATATTGAAATCCCTTTTCTGTTATTTTGTATAGAGCTCTTCACCTGAGGTCCTTGTCATGCATTTTTGTTCTGACTTTGGGTGTTGGCATGCTGTGCTCTCAGGAAATATTAACTGAGAGGAACACTTCTATTTCATGTCTGCCTCAGCGGAATTCAATGAGATTCCACCAGGAGGAAAAGCTGCCTAGGGGTAAGATCAGGCATAGCCTTTCGGGTCTCTGCAAAGTACCTCCTGAGCTCTGTGTTATGGACAAGGATGCCCAGCAGGGAAGGGTAAGGATAAGCATAACATCACAAATGGTGCTGGGACCCCTTCCCCAAACACCTTCACGAGTCAGGGAAGTACAGCTACGGTTCCCCATTCCCATAGATGGTACTGTCAGTGTCCAGCCACTGATCCACTTTAGGTTTTTCAGTCAAAGGGTATTTGTTTTAGAGATCTTGGTCATATAAAGATTTTAGTATGTGACTTGGATCCATAGGTCCTGATATCTACCCCATCATTTATCCCTAGTGTCCCAGGCACCTAAGGTCTCTCCGCTTCCCCTTGACTCTCTCAAACACCCTGGAATTATTCCTGCCACATACAAATAAGTGTTCCCAAACCAGTGTATGAAAAAGAAATAAAGTTTCACATTGACAAGCACAGAATTTTCCAAGTGACCTGACTTTTGAGTTATAAAAAGGGTGTAGAGATATCTCTGTCTTATTTTCTACTTGTCAGATTTATGCATTATGCCTTCTCCTTATTTAAAGCTGCAAAAAGGTCTTTGTGAACCACAGAAGGGGGCTTGTGCTGCATCAGTGTTCCATATCATGGCCACAAGACCTGAGGATCCCTCAAAAACTTTTAAGAGATTTGTGGCTGGTAGCTAAGAAAAGCAGACTTAAGAGGCTGAATTTACTTTATCTATGGAACAATTATTAGGACTTCCAAAAGCTGAAGCAAAGCTGATGCTCTCTAGTGTGCTAGCTATGAATATTTTGATTTGGGAGTAGAAGGACGTTCAGGAGATGACTGGGGTCTCAGGATGCAGGAGTTTAATTCTAAACTCATCTGCAAGTGAATCGACCTAGTGCCTCGGCTTACCATTGAAAAAATGAACATGGTACATCTCTTCCCCAAATGACATTCAGAAGATAATTTCACCAGTGTTATGAAATGCTCATGTAGAGTTTAATGAAAATCCTAGAACATAAACATATCCCCTATCTGTGGCCAAAACTAAACCAAAAAATATAATTAGGAAAAAATTATGCTACTTGGAAAATATCTGTGGTTTCATTTTCTACACATGACCCATTTATTCAAAACAGATGAATCCACTATGAAAAGAGAAATATATCAGGTGAAATTTTAATCAAGCTGTCAAGCTTCATTCTAATTCTCAGGCAGTCTATATGGAGGACAGAAAGGCAGAGGAAACATTAAAACCAATTCTCCTAAAGAGATGGAGAGACAGAGAGCAACAAGCTGTGCTGATATATTAATTATCTATTTATAATATGTAATCTTTTCAACTTCTGTCATGTTAAAATCAACAAAGAATTTAGCTGAAGACAGCCATAAAATGACCTGATTACAGCTTGTGTATAGCAGCGATGAAAGAGCAAATACACACAGCTATGCAAATGTGAGTCGGAACATGACAGAAAGCACAGCCACGGCGACAGCAGCAGGTAATTGCTGGGCTCCGCAGCTCTCCGGCCAAACCGCCCCTGTGATAATTCCTTTGTTCTGCAACTGGCACGTTTTTGGCAGATGGGAAGGAGGGGGAGGAAGCAAGCTGAGACGGAACTTGTGAAAGAAAGCTGGTGCAAATGTGTGGAGTGCCAGAGCAATGGAAGGGCTGGGTGTCACAGAGCTGAGCCTTCAAGATACCATCATGCCCAGCAACTGGGAGGAACCATGTCCAGTAACTTCATGCAGACAGTGATTAAAGGCTGACATTTGCCCTTCCAATTCCACTGGAAATTCTCCATGAAAGCAACACATTGAAGGCCTGATGCAGCCCACTGGATTTAATACGGGAAGATTCCCTTATTCCCATGAAACCACTAGGGGTCAGGACCAAGTCTGAAAGCTCGCTGGGTAGCAATAAGACAGATCATTTAATGCATATATTTGCATATACGCATCTGTTTTGTGCCTTGTGTTTCCCAAGCATTACAACTACACCTGTAACATCATTTTGCTACCACTTAGTTCAGCTTCCTGTGTGAGACTGGGGTCTTGTCAGTGAGGCATCACCTTCCTCCACCATCCCCTCTTACCTGCTTCGTGCCCTGGGTCCATATCTTGTCCCAGGTCCACACTCCCTGTTTGTCATGATCCCCTCACCCTTCTGTGTCCTCTCTGCTCAGTATTAAGCATCTACACAGCATGGGAATTGATGGGAGCATAATGAAATACTGGTTTGATACCACAACTCAGTAAATCCCTAACTTAGCCCTGTGCAATTAAAAATTGTTACTGCCTCAGCAACCTCATTGTGTAGAGCTAGACCCAGCATAAATTAACAGTGATTTGCAACTTGGATAAGTAAACATTAAATGTGTGTCAGGGCCTCTCAGAAACATAGAATCATCATTTAGGCTGGACAAGGCCTTTAAGATCATCAGGTCCAACCATTAACCCAACATTGCCATATCTAACACTAAAGCATGTTTCTAAGTGCCATCTCTACCTATCTCTGAGTTACCTCCAAGGATGACGACTTCAACACTTCCCTGGGCAGCCTGTTCCAATGCTTGGCAATCCTTTAGATGAAGATATTTTTGTAATATCAAATCTAAACCTTCCCTGATGCAACTTGAGGCCATTTCTTCTGGTTCTATTCCTTGTTACTTGGGAAAAGATACTGACCCTCAAATGGCTGCAGCCTCCTTTCAGGGAGTTGTAGAGAGCAATAAATTCCCCCCTGAGCCTCCTTTTCTCCAGGCTAAACAGCCCCAGCTCCCTGAGCTGCTCCTCATAAAACCTGTGCTCCAGACCCTTCCCCAGCTCTGTTGCCCTTCTCTGGACACACTCCAGCACCTCAACGCCCTTCCTGAACTGAGGGCCCCAGAACTGGACACAGCACTCAAGGTGTGGTCTCACCAGAGCTGAGAACAGCAAACCATATCCTCCTGTCTGTATTTATAGCTCCTTCAAGTTCATTCTTCTTCAGTGCTTGACTCTCAATTTATTTATTGTGAGGTCTCTATTACACAATGCAGGTATGACACTGTTCCGTACCGTGTTCAGTATGCCTATTTTGGTATATATTTTTTTAAGATTTGAGGTTTAACTCAGGGTTTACTTATCTTTCCCCTCTTCCATGTTCCATGGAAGGGGGTCCAATGTAGTCAGACTCTCCAGTACATACTAAGCTTTTAGAGCATCGGCTAAGCCACTGCCATGGGGTTAGCCTCATGCTCAAAGCTCAGCTTCACTCAAAGAAATTAGTCACAGATTTAACTCTGTGTAGTAAAAAGAAGGGAATTAACTTCAGTACAACTCATTTTTCCTCCAGCATAAAGCTGAACAAGTACCCCATGCTTTGGTAGATGGGAAATTTTAGAAGTTTGTTTAGTAGAGGGAGGTTATTAATTTCTGGGATGAAGGGAGCTCTTTCAGGTTAGGGAAAATATTTCCAAATTGAAAGGATAAATTATTAATTTTTTGATATTCAGAAATATTTGGATTTTTTTTTCTTTAAGATAAAAAAGTTCTATAGGGCAAAGCTAGAGAGTTCTGCTCCTTTGGGACATCCTGAATAAAAGCAGGAGTTGTGTGTTTCTTCTGCTATAAGTTGCACCCCATCTGGCAGAGTCAGATATCAAACCCAGACTGTCTTTGATTTCAGTGGGAGAAAGTAAGAAGAAAATAGCCTTTGGCAGAGAAATTAGATCTGTAACTTAAATATTTCCCAGAAACCTAAGCTACAGAATTTCACATCTCCTAGAGAAGGGATGTGAGCTAAGGTTTTGTATATCCCAGACAGATGCAGTAATCTCTGCCTTACAGACAGATGAGGGGTGATCAGGAACTGGTTTTAGGGAGATGGTTCTTAATTTTTTTTTTTTGAGTATACTTAAACTGATACATTTTTTAAAATTTTTTGTGAATACATACTACCAAAAAAAAAATTCATCATATCCTGAGAAAATTTTAATGAGATCTAAAAGTTTGGAACCTTAAGAATTCTTATAGTTATTTTTTCAAATGTTGAAAGTACCACAATAAATTATCTGGATTTTCTGCTATGTAAATATGTATGTATCACCTTGGTTTTTCCTTTGGTTTCTTTTTTTCTTAACAAATTCTGATATCCATGTGGACAGTGGAAAGGAATTCTGTGCTCCTTTGCCATAGCCTGAAAGAAGAAATCAATATCCTAGTTTCCCCTATTTCAGGAAATAAATATCTCTTTCACAAAAAAATTATTTCTTTTTCACCCAAAACCAGCCATCATTTCTACTCTAGGCAGACGGAAACAGGACTCATGTTGCTGCCAGAGGCATCTGCTAGAGGGCTACACTTGGGGTGCAGAATTCAGCTGTTCTGAAATGAAGGATTATTACAACAACCCAGTGGACAAATTGTAACTGCCTTGCTTTATTTCAGTTGGAAATATTTATGTCATAGTCCTGTCTTCCTATTAGTCTGTTACAAATATCCCTTCATTACACAGACATCAAATTAGGATAATGTGAAAGAAACTGATCAATGGCTCTCTGCTTAACTCATTTTGGTTCAAACTCTATTCTCCCAAACCTTTTCAGACACTGCAAGTCACTCTAACCAGTATCTGCTGAGAACAGCCTTTTACCAAACTTGACTGACCTGACCACTTAATTTTAAAGTACTCACCTGCAAGTTAGCTCACATCACACGGAGCAGGACTAGTATGGCCTGAGAGTTAATCTTGCATTAGTAGATGAAGGGGAGTGAAATATGGAGCAATCACACCAGACTATCAGTATGGCTCTAAATGTCTGGGGCCAAGGTTGCTAAAGGACTCTCATGTTCAGCCTGTGTCCAAATTCATACATTTTCCTACATCCTTCACATGCTGCTGTTTACCTTTCTTCCTTAAGAGAGGATTTTTCCAGTGCATGGCTTGCAGATGCTTTTCCACTTCCAAACTCCTTCCATGTGTAGGGTTTTGTTTTTTCTCAGTATTGACATTTCCATGCTTTCAGGGCTGGCCATACAAGGTTTGCAATGTGGGATCAGATAAATTGCTGGTCTTATCAGTGTCCTGATTCCAGAAGGAATGAGGTGCACTGGCCAGTAACTCAATAATCTCAGAGAAGAAGGGCTGTGTGTTTTGTTCTGTGCGGTGGAAAGCAGGGGGCTGCAAACCTTCCCTCCTCCTCATAATTACTGATAAATTTAATTCATGTAGATCACATTGATTTTTATTTAATGACAGTTTTTTGTTTCATACAAAAACTGGTTTTCATATATTGTTCCTGTGGGAGTTTTTTGTTTGTTTGGGTTTATTTCGGTTTGTTTTTTTTTTGTTTTTAATTTACCAAAATGAAACACGGAAAAGGGACAAACAGACATGTCCTTGAAGATCTGAAAGCTCTTTGAACTAATTTGGCTGACTTTGCATGTTAACAAGGCTCAGCTGTGAAGGCAATATCAAGTAAACAGAAAGCAGTAATATCTTGAATTACTATCTAGTGGGCAAGTGTTTGCACCAAGGTAAACCAAGCATCTACCACAAAAACTCTTTAAATTCATCCATTTCTCCATCCTGATATCAATATCTGAATCTCAAAGGCTTTCCCCAGCCTTTAGTCCTTCTTGATTTTCATGTTTGTTTAAAAGCTCCTTTTCTGAATAGACTTTTGCTTCTCATTTTGTTATAAAAAATGAAAATAAGTATAGACCATTGAGAAATTAGTAAACTGCTATTAGATGTAAGTGGGAAAAAAAAAAGTTGTTCTAATAACTGCTTATAGAGATCAGATTGCCTAAGTATGCAACAGGAAATGAAATGAAAGATAACAAGATTGTTTGATTGCAAGTGACTTCAAAAATGACATCTGAAGAAAAGGAAACTTCATCAGCTTACATTATAACCAAATCACACTTTCATTCCTTCATTTTTAAGTACTTCTCAGCCTATTAAATCATGGGAAACATAGATTGCAGAATTATCATGTTACTTCACAGTATTTTTGACCATTTTTCCTAAATAGGGGAATTAGCATTTTATGGGATTCCAGTATGTGTGACTTTCACTTCCATTAAAAGGCTTAGGGACATAGGTTGTGTGGTGGTTTGGTCTGGGTTGAATGCCTGGTGCCCTCCAAAGCTGCTCTATCACTCCACTGCTCAACAGACCAGGAGAAGGAAAATATAATGAAAGCTCATTAATTGAGATAAGGATGGGGAGAGACAACTCACCATTTACCATCATGGACAAAGCAGACTCCACTTGGAGGAAGTAATTGAATTTATTACTAATCAAAATCAGAGTAGGATTATAGGAAGTAAAAGCAATCCTAAAAAACACCTTTCGGCTACACCTCCCTCCTACCCAGTCTTGAATTTATTTCTAGTTCTCTACCTCCTGCCCCTCCCTGCCCTGAGCAAGTGGATGCAGGGAGAAAAGAATGGGGGTTATTTATGGTCAGTTCATCACAGGTGCTTTCTGATGCTGTTCCCTCCTCAGGGTGAGAAGCCCTTCCCCTGTGCAGCAGGATGTTCTGCCTAGAATGTAACTCCCGCAATGTCCTGCTTGCAAGGCTATCAGTGGTGTGCTGAAAGGGGTTCTGTCAAGCTGGTTTCGTGTTGAATTTTGCCGAAACCAGTCTGACTCATGAACCCCAAAGTTAAACGTCCTGGTAGCGAAGTAAAGATGTGGCACGTAAGGTAAAACATCCTTATCTAAATATGCCCAGATGACAGAGCTGACCTGGAGACAAATGATAGACAGTCAATCACTATAAAAGTCCAGTCCCACTTTCAAACATCAGGCCCTTCTAACATATCCCTTCTTGGAGTGTGCATGAAGATTCCTGCCCTGGCTGGGGATGCCCCTCCAGACCCCTCACCATCTCCGATCAGCTCAGCCTTAGTCAGCAGCAGGTCCTGGAGCTGCCTGGCACCGACCCTGTTGGACACGGGGAAAATTTCAACAGCTTCTCACAGAAGCCACCCCTGTAGCCCCTTCCACTACCAAAATCTGAAATAGAATTTGTGTTTTGACACCAAACAAAGATTTTAGGAGAAAAAAAATCTCTTCTAAGTAGTCAGAAACAGCACATTGTTACCTGAATAGTACAGTCTTAATAAAGAAGATGGGATGCACCTTCTGCTTAAATTTGCCTTGGTATAAGTGTGTTGAGAGACAGTCTATAAGCCCTTTAGTATACAAGACTGGTTAAAGCACTCACCCAGAAAAAGTGAGATGAACATTTTAAACTCACATTTTAAACTCACATTTTAAACTCTCCCATCTCACCTTTTTAGGAGAAAAATGCCACTAGCACCAGAGTAGTCATGGGCAAGAATACGATTTCTGCAGTTCAAGCAAACAATAGGGACAAAAATAACCTTATTTTTTACTTTTGTGTTTAGGAAAAGTGAATTAAAACCCCAAATAGGTTTCTTGTTTCAGTTTCCCAGCTGAGCATTTGCTGTGAGCAAATTCCTTCTTTGTTCTCAGAGCCAGGAAAGGCTTTCCAAGATAAAAGCAAGCAACCATCGGGACTGGCACCGTGCTCCGGGTCATGAACACAGGACAATGATCTGGAGGGTACTGAAGTCAGCCCATGCCCTTCAGGGTCTGATCAGGCAGGTCTCCCCCAGCTCCTCAGGCTCAGGAGTGCAAGTCGTGAGTGACTGTCACACGCTGCCCCGCCTTCAGCGGTGAGAGAGTGAGATAACCCAGACCTGAACGTACCCTGCAGGCACCGTTCCTCTTCATTTTGTTATTCCTTATACTTTTAAGTGCATATCATTAAGCAGTGAGTCTCCAGAGAACCGTAGTTGGTATTTCTATTTTTTTTCTTTAAATCAAATTATCTCTTAACTACTGTATCATGAAATTACACAGCACTACAAAATAGAGAGGTAGTTTGTGCGATACACAATTTTAAGAAAGAAAAATGATTAAGGAAGAAGTAGAGCTGCAATCATTTCCCATCTACCTAATGATGGTGTTGTGCTTTCCCAAGGGCCCTTGTCACCTGTTCTAATTCACTAACTCTGACACTTTGCGTGCAACCACAAACAACTAAAATCAATGGGAAATGGAAATGTCCTGACAAGGCCAAATTGAGCCCACCTAGGCTGTCAATGATTTCTTAACCCTTATTAATGCCGTGTAAATGTTCCTGGGTGCACAATGGTCAATCACAGAAAAGCAGGGCAGTACAGAGCAATGCAATGTGCCTGCTCTCCAGTGCAGAGCCCTGGAGTTAGACATCCTGCAGTACATCAGGGAATCCCATCAGTGAACGGGATCTAATCCAACCAAGAGCTTGACAGCAGAGCTGTCTTGCCATTCAACATGTCACTGAAGACAAGGGTGTACCTTGTACACTATTTGTAAATAACCAGCTGGCCTCTCTCTTTGCACCCTACTCCAAATATTCGTTTAAAGCTACTTAACTTTTCATTGTAGTCTTTTAATGTGCTGATATGCTATGTAGGGTTTTTATGGAGATCCAGAACAGGAATGGGTATTCACCACTTTATTTTATTCAGGTAAGTCTCAAGCCGTGTGAAATATAGTCATCTAGGAAGGCAGGCCTTGGGTCTCCTCTTTATTGTGACAAATGGAATCTCCATATTCATATTTTGGAAAATTTAAAACTTACTAATTTGCCTTTTAAATTTTTCCTAATTAAAAAATAATATGTTTTAAAAATCAGCTCTTTTACACTTCTCTAATTAAATTTCCACAGGATATTTTTTGGTGGGAAAATTCAATTAGGTTTTAATTTTAGTAATCAAAAAAGCATTGGTGCTCTAAGTATTTGATTTTTAATTTAAAAATTTGACATGGCATTCCAATTAAAATGTTCAACAGTTGCATTGTAGCATAAAAAGTCTATTACATCTGGTAATCAGGAGAATCCAATGACCATAAAAAATGCGAACAGTATTTCAAGAACCCTCAGGTAATAACCATATGTAGCAAAGACTAAACACTTCAATTACAGCTGCCTAGAGCAGCTCTGATCACTCAGAGCCCATGGCAGCAAGTGGTAGCAACTCTTTACCTATCTAGCCTTTGGGTAAGGCTGCACCTTGAAAATGCCATCTGAGCTCAGGTTCAGGTTCCAGCAATATAACCCAGCCTGCCAGAGGCAGCACCAAAAACGATGTGTTGACTCTACTTCCCATTCATGCAAGCTCACATAAACCCACAAAAAAAAAAAAAGAACCTTTTCACATTCTCATAAGAATTAATAATTACTAATAGCTAATAATTATTAATTCTAAAAATTCTTTTTAAGAATTAAAGCCCCTACCTGTAAAAAATTTAATGCTGTCTGTGATCCTACATCAAGAGGTGCACAATCTCTCAGACAATGGAAATGCAGGAGCTTAAATGTGCCAAATCTACAAAATGAAGACGGAAAATGGATCACGTCTATTTAAAGTGAATTAGGAATACCAAAATATTGTTTCAGTTTTCAGCACGTTGATCATTTATATAAAAGGTCGACCAGTACCTTGCCAGTGCCCAGCACAGGCTGGGCTTATAACAATTGCATACAATGCAACCCTAAGGGTATTTTGGTCTCTAAGGGCTTAGTCATTGTCATAATGGATCACAATTGGCTCCTTCTAGTCTACTGACCTGCCTCTGACAGTGACAAATGCCACTGAAAGAATCCAATATTGTCATTGCTCCCAACAAATTGTATGACATTTTAGAAGAATTGTATCTGTCTGTCTTGGCTTTTGTTTGTCCTCCATTGCTAAATAACATAACATTCCTGTGTTAAATTTTTTCCATTTTCCTTTAAATGTCAACTTCACCATGTACTTCTCATCAATCTCATGATTATCGCACTTTCTTTTTGGACCTCCTTTGCTGCACATGACATTGCATGAACACACACAGCAAGGCACGAGGTCAGGTGCACCTGCACGCTTAAACACATGCTGTGGTGAAGTGGGGAAAAAACACAGCCAAAAAACTTGTCAAGATGGTCCACTTTTGTTCTTTTTCTTTTTATAAAGACTTATATCATGCACTGAGAAAGGAGCTGTGATTCAAACCACGTCAACAGCTGAATTTGGAATCTAACCTTGTACCTGACCAGGATGATGTATAAATGATGCCTGCAGTGGGTGTGCATGATTGTGCTGAAGACACTGAAGAGGCAGCTGAGAAAAGGTGTTAGCTCTTTGGTGGTTAATAGAGGAAATTCAAAAGACACACACAAAAAAAAATAGAGAGTAATTAAATGAAAATAATAAAAAACACAGAGCCCAGTGGGACTTCTTGTCTGCAGCTCTCTGCAAGACAGTGAACACTACAGGGGCAGGCTTGGGGGAAATGGAGAGAAGCAATGATAGTAAGAAGGTAAATTTTACTTCTTTCAGATCTAAAAACTATTTGAAATGAAGAGGGGAAAGGTTTTCAGGAAAGCAAATAGATCCAAGGACTGAAAAGATATGAGACAAGTCAGATAGCAAATCAGAATAAACGGAATTTTAATTAAAATAAATACAATATGAATCTAAACAGACCCTGATGAGGTAGTCAGCCAAGGACAGACAGGCTCAGTGCTTGCCTGAGAGTGCTCAAAGCCTGGGATTGTAACTGGAGTCCGTCCAGTTACAGCAAGGTGGAGTAATTTCTAGGGCATAAGAGTCCTTGTCCTTTGCATTACACTGCACTGGTGCTCAGTAGGGATGGGAAGACAAGAAAAACAGGCTGCCAGTGTGTGATGACAGCTGAGGAGCTCCTGAGCCTCAGCCCAGGTGTCTGCAGCCCAGGTGACACAGAGCACACACTTCAGCACACACGCAGCCCACTGTAACTACAGGTCACCACTCGCAAGCACACCAAGGGTAGATCCACCAGAGATGCCAGTGGGGAGGTGTGGCAGGAAAAAGAGCTGAAAGGAAATGTTTGTGTCCAAAACCTGCTGTGAGATAACTCCCACAGGGCTCCTAGAGGGATGCACAACCTGAGTGTTTCCCCACATTTCATACACTAGTGTCTGTTTCTGCTTATTACAACTACAGCTGTTGTGGGGGTGGAAGGCTAAAGCCCACCCAGCCCCTGCTCTTGGCACCTGAGAAAGCTCCATCAAAATTAACAATCCGTATTATGCTGGAGGAGCAGCTCCTTTTCTCTGCTCTCACACAGTCACTGTAGTTGACAGAGAAAAAGAGCAGCTGGCATTTTAAGGAGTGAGTATGGAAAGGGATAAGCTTAAAAGTCTAACTCAAAATTTAATAACGAACAAGAAAAAAGCCGCCAAGAAGATTAAAAAAAAAGTTGAAAATAGGCTTAAAAATAAAGGAGCAAGCAAAGGAATGATTTACAAACCAAATGAAGAGGGGAATAGATAAGATAAATTCTAAATATTAATGAGCAATCAGAAGTAGTGGGGGAAAAAAGAGAAGCTAAAATAGGTCTATTTTACCACAGGCAAAATAATGTACAATGTTTCAATCTCCCCAGTTAAATTATAGAATAAAAAGGAACCTTAATAAAATATCAGCGTGTAAATCTCTCTCTAAACCACCCACATGCTGACTGCTGCTGGAGATAAATAGGTACAATAACAGGTAGAAGGCAAAATGCCACTTCCACAAATGCAGTCAGGTTGATTTTTTTTCCTGTGGACAGTAGAGAAGGTATTTTAATAAACACAAACCAGGAAAATTAGTGCAGCTGAGCTGACCGGCGGAACAATTTTCAAGAAAGTGGGATTACACTGTGCATGAGTCTGACCCTGAGGGGTTGGATGTGCAGAAAAGATACTAAATAGACTTGCTGAAGTGTTTTGATATTTCCAGTCAGGAAGCTCTCTATTTGCTGATGGCACTGAAGAGTGGTTGATGCATTCAGGGTCCAGCCTAAAAAGCCACACTTTCCTACATAATTATGGCAGGGAGACTCCTGAGAGAGAATGGGACCAAAAAAAATTTTTTTTTCTCCTTTCATCATTTTGTTTGGGTTGGGTTACATTATTTAAGGGTGTCCTCAGGACTTTTGGGGCTTCTGAGTAGTTCCTGCTGTAAACAATGTTTCTCTCTTTTGTTCCTAGGCAGGAGCAAACCTGGCGCTTCACATATAAACTGCTCATGAGGCATTCTGCAGTTCTGCTTGTTATATCCTTAGGGCACCATATACACTAATAAGAGAGAGCAAGAGAAGAACCCATGTGGAAAGGCTTTGATGTCTTGTGCCGAGACTCCACGTACAATCTGATATGTTAATCATGGCATTAGTCATTATGAAGTGAGGAAAAAAAATTATTTCTACTATAATGAATATATAGCTTCCTGGAAGTGGTTGCACGATCCAGGCTTTTTTCCCAGCTCACTCAGTTCTATCAGTGCAATGCTGCTGTAATTTGTCTCACTGGGCAACCTACTTATTCCTCACTGTGGGAAATCAGGACTCTCCTTCCTCTGCTGGCAGAACAGCACTCTGGAAATAAAAAGAATGTTGTCAGAGGCTGCTGGGGTCTTAAGTTCAAAGATCCTCCTGGTGCAAAAGAAATCCACAGGATTTCTCATTGCCGGCATATCCTTGTCTATTGCCCTGCAACCTTTCAGGGACCAGGGCAAAGCTTTGAACCTCAGCCTTCCTCTCCCGAGCTCAACTTCTGCAGCCTGAAATGAATGAGAGATGACACTGCCTCTGCTTTTTTTCTCCTGTTGCTTTCCAAAAATAATTCTCATGAAAGGTCATGGGTGAACGTCTAGGAAAAAATACTGCCCAGATCCGCAGTGAAATTTTCCCAGCTTCTGGCAGCCAAGGTCTGGCCCTAGTGAGTTCTGGTGTCCCCCTAGTCCTGGACAGCCGTGAAACTTTCTGGTGTTCAAGGGTATCCCTGTGCTCCCACTGAGAAGTTTAGTCATTTTCTTCTCCTCTGGAATCCTTTTAGCTAACGGATAATAAGAACTCATGAAGAAGTCATCCAAGGCCTGAAAGTTCACATGTTCAAACGGCTTCTCCCTAAATATTGAGAGGCATCCTATATTAATTTCTTGTAGACCGAGCAATACAAGCTAAGTAATACAGAAAATAATCCTGCAGAGGATAAGGGTCAAATCACCGTATATTGCATAGTGAAAAAGAAATATTTTCATTCTTTTTATCATCCTGAAATTGTCTTTTGAAGACTCCAGCTCCAATGAGAGACTGCCTTCTTGCTCAAGGGAATTTCAAATTAGCAGTCAGTTAAATTCTAAGAGCTGTTTCTACTGGGAATAAACATTTGTTTTGTTTATCTCCAGCCAGCAGCTAATAGCACAATAATGATCCAATCCCCAGATCCCTTTGGCTGGAAACTGATACCTTAATCTCTGCATTGCAAGTCTTATCAGCTTTTGCTCCTATGCAGTTTGAACATTTCCTTTGTACCCTCCATGCCCCCTGCAATGAAAGACT
Source organism: Mystacornis crossleyi (assembly GCA_013400655.1). Classification (NCBI taxonomy): domain Eukaryota; kingdom Metazoa; phylum Chordata; class Aves; order Passeriformes; family Timaliidae; genus Mystacornis; species Mystacornis crossleyi. Next base: position 40,126 of record VYZQ01028231.1, read on the forward strand.
GTCACAGATTCTGGTTATCTTTACCATGAGTTACCTTTCCCTGACCCCATTCACTTCTTTCTCACAAATATCACCTTTGAACTCTTTTCTTCTTGCCCCTGTAGGACTGTTACTGAAGCCCAGTGTTACTGTTAATTTTGCTTAACTTTCTCTGTTGTTCACTATCCCAAAGGAATGGCATTATGTTTGATTCAATGCTCACGACAAACCAGTCCTGCTGTTACCCTGCCTTTACCCAGCTGCAATCAACAGAAATGTGTAAAGTAAGCACAAAGTGGACATTTCTTTTGAATCTCAAACCGCACTGAACTTCCCCATGCTACCAATCAGATCCAATAGTACCTCAACGAAAGAGAAAATTAATATTTCTGAGGGTGGCCTTCCGGCATCCCTAGGTGTTACCCTTTCTTTAGATTAGCGGTCCAGACATATTGGGTAAGAATCCAGTATGTTCTAGTCACATTTAGGGAATTCTTAGCAGAACTGAATCAATTAAGCTTCCTGTCAAGGTTTACTCATCACCCCATCAAATGTATCAAAGTGTGGAAGTAATACTGTGAAACAGTGAAAGCTCACACAAAGAAAAAACACACAATTAAATATGAGGACATCTATTAGAAAATACCCTCCATTCTTCCCTGTATACAGACCTAAGTACTTATTTATCCTACACATCTTACGCAGTTTTAGCACTACCCTTCTGTTTCAGAGATCATCCCTCTCTCATTTATCCTCCTGCACCCTCAGCTGTGACAGCTGTTAGATCTGGTAACATGATGCATACGGGATAAACAGCATGGGATAAAATAATAACATAATTTTGCCTTCCTCAAGATACCTCACTAGTTCGTTTTAGAGACATACCACTAATTTGACCATCTAATTAGAGCTGGCTTGTTAGATAAACAAAGGTTAGTGATTTTTACTTTACCTCATACACTTCTACTTTGCAATGTATAGTACTATGTCCATAGTCATTCAGAAGCTGTTATGCAAATATCACTGATTTTAATTAATAACAAGGATTCTCTTCTCTATATAAGCTTCGTTTGTTTCTAGGGAGGTTTAGATTTTCCCAGTATCTCTATCTCAGTAATAAAATTATGGAGAGACAGGAGATGCGGCTAAAG
>VYZQ01028231.1:76736-88487 GCA_013400655.1 Mystacornis crossleyi
TGGTAAGCAACACCCCTTTTTCTTACTTGGCACCTGGTTTGTTTATTTAAACTTGGGGCAGGGACTGTTCTTTGCATACAGCTTAGACGTACTATGTTTGTGTACTGACTGAGGCAGAACTCCTTGGACATTGTTCTCACACAACTAAAGGATAATGGTAAAACCGAGTTAATATTGCAACTGTCATATCTCCCAAATAAAAATCCAGCCCTGTCACAGTCCTTGTAATTTGTCAGAACTGTAATGTAAGCCTGAATTCCAGAAGTCATTTTGTTATTGTGAAACAGTATTTTTACTCAGCAATGACACTGATAAAAACCTGGCTTCAGGGAAATTCTAAAGTCTCTCCCATCCAAGATAATGTCTACACAATACTCAAAATCAGAAAGGACCAAGTAGTTAATTTACACTACTCCTACTCACTCCACACCAAAGGACACACACTGATGGCAACTCCCAGATACAGAGATACCATTCAGCAAAAAGTTGTGAGAAGTGAATGTTTTTAATGAGGACTATCTGCCTTTAAGTAGATGGTCGAGGTATTTGAAAGTCACAGGAGTGAGCGCAATTGAACATTCTACTTATTGTAAGTTATATTTTTCTTAGTCAAAAGATATAACAGATGTGTTAAAGTGCATTCATTATTGCAATGATTTTCAGCTGAGCACAATTTTGCTCTTTGTAGCCATATTTTTCATTTTCAGACACTGAGCCTGCAATTTGTTGCTGATAGAAATAGCAAATTAATGCCTGTTTTCTTTGTACAAACCATCAGTCAGGAGAGCTGGAGACAACCCTATGGAATTATTTTGCTTATTTTCAGTATAAAATCTGAGGAAAGTGCTCAAGGAGTTTGGGTCAGGCCCATTCTCAGTTATTTCCATCTTTCCCAGCACTACACATTATCAGCCCTTTTTCCCTTCAAACTTTCCTTCAAACTCTTGCTTCTCTTCTTTATTTGCTCTCTGGCCTTAAAACTTTTCTACCTTTTCAGGGTGTTCTTACTGAGCACTTGGTCAGATGAAGTTAAAACATAGCTAGTTTTCTTCACAGAGTCACAATGGTCCAGAGATCAGACATGCTGCATTATTGTCTCACCTAAATGTAGCTCCGATTCTGAAAAATTCTACATGGGCTTATGTGTTTTGTTCAAATGTATCCTTGTGATTTTTACCCCTAGAAGCCTTTTATGCATCCGATTGATTTGTTATGCTCCAAAGATATGATTACAAACTCCTGAAAACTAACCAGTGAATATCAGTAATTTGAATCTGTGAAGAACATCAGTCAATACATTCACTCTGAAACCCCCACAACATGCTCATAACAATGCTTCATTTTTATCAGCTTCCTTCCAGATCAATATTTATAGTATCATTCAAACATTTATTATGATAGAGCAGTAATGCTCAGGATTGAAATAAGAAGGGAAAAGAAAGCATTAAAAGCAGGGCATGCTTTTAACAGCTTGCAGATCTCTGAGGTTTCACTCGTTTGGTTTGCTTAGAGTTCTAACTGTAAGGCTCTGGTCTTTCAACACAAGCTGACAGAAAAGCTTCCTGAATCAAGATAGCAAGCTCTTTTCTGATAATTTCAATCACCATGCTCAGGCTGGGCTTCTGCTGGTGGGTGAGGGGAGGCTGCACGACCACCCAGCTCTCCCCCACCATGTCTGAATTGCTGTGACTCTGCCACGGCTCACTCCTGGCCATGAGTGCTAAAACTAGACACCCCTTCCCCTCTAAGCCTAGTTATTCTCTCCTTCCCTACATTCTCCTATACCTTGGGATCTCAAAGCCTTGTTTAACCATGAAACTACTCACCCAACTGACAGTCCTTTTGCACAGCACAAGGATGAGGGAACAGGAACAGCAATGGGGAGCACAGCACATTATGGGATAGGCCTTGATCCTTCCTCATCTCTCCTCATAACCTCATCACTCTCTCAACTTGCCCTCGGCAGAACTCTGGCTTCCGTATAAGTGAGGAAGCTGAACTGCTCTAAACTGGGCAATATTTTCCCCCCATACTTTCTGTATGTGAAACTTGGGGCCTGGGAATTTTCACCAGGGAAGATTAAACACTGGCAAAGCTGTGAGTATACAAATGCAGGCTCTAACAAGAGGAAGTGCCAGGCAACATTAATAGGCTTGTGTTAGCAGCCTCGCCTATAGCATATCTCTCTGTTTACTGAGGGGTGATGTATAATTATGATGAGTGATGCAGTCTGCTCACTAGCCAGAGCTGTCAGAACTTGGCTGTCTGTACAGTGACGGAAAGAGGATCATAATAACTTCTAAATGTGACTGATAACGTGATTTACATTTCTCACATTGTTATTTCATGCACATTGGGATTTCTGGCTGGTAGGGAATAGATAACGTTTCTATTACTTTTGGGGCCTGGTTTTATCTCCTTTCTTAACAGCTGGTTTGCTTTGGACCAGTGGTATTAGCAGCATCCTGGCATTTCTTTGTGTGTCTGGCACTTTTCTGGTTTTATTCCTGTACACTACACCAAAGATATATACTGGCATGTAGTCTTTACATTTTACTGAGCCAAATTAACCCATCAATGTATGTCTAAAAAGAGACATTGCAAAATTCATAGCTGTTACTGCTAGAGAACCAAAGTAGATGCCAATATTCAGAGAGTTTACAGTCATGAAGCAGTGGAAAGAATCCCTTTTATTTGATCTCTGATATGCACACAGCTGCAAACAAATAACTTCAACTGCTCATGGAGTCCACAGTTCCGATTTTAACAGCCTTCCATGGGGTAAGATTAAGTGCTTTCAACAGAATTCCCCTATTTTAAGGCAGCTTAAAACAAAAGGACTGGTCTTCGGAGTAGTTAGAAGAGTTTCAGAGCTGGTATACCCTTCTCTCTTAATAGAGAAGAGGGATTAGATTTTACTCAGGAAGCCTGTATTCATCGCTTCCGCTAGCAATCTGAACATGAAAGGAGCTCGGAGAAAAGGCACAATACGGCTGACACAGGTGTTCTTCCTTGCTCTGTCCAAGATGTGTTTTCAAGACTTATCATTCAGGACCATCTTTTTGCTGGAAAACTTAGAAGCAGATCCAGTTCTCTGCTTGAAATAATTTCCAAAGCAAGTATTTTCTACATTTGTGGCATTAAATATAAATATTCCTGAAGGATGACTCCTGGAAAGCAATGCATTCTTTTTATACATGGGCCTGGCAGAGCACAGACACATGGGCACACCAGACTGAAAGGGTCCTCAGGGATGCAGTCCCCACATATCCCACATGTGATCCTTTGAAATCCTTAGGTTTTCTCTCTGTCTTTAGTCAAGAAGCTCTTTCAGAATCTGTTTGCTGAGTTGGTCAGATATTGTCTTCTGGTCCCAAAGTGTGTTCCCATATGGCTTATACCAAGAAGCCCCTTCACCTTGAAAAGAAGTTTTCCCTCTTCATGCTGAACCCATAAATGCATCTGCAAGGCAGCCATCACTATTTTTTGTGTCACTAAGACAAACAATCCAGGTGTTTTTGTCTCTTCTTATGAAGTAGATGTTGCTTTCCCAGCCCTGCTCTCTGCGCTTCCCTATCCCTATAGCAGCCAGAAATCATCCCTCCTTATGGTGACCATACCATGCACAAGCTCTGCTTGTGTTTCCCTCTCACTGTTAGAAACACTTCTATACCTTTAGAGTGAATTTGAACATTATGGTAGTATTCTGCAGTCTTCTTTTTTGCCCCACAGTCATTTCCAAATTACAAACTCTTAATGTGCAGCAGAATGACTGTTTCCTTATGCATGACCTTGATTTCAAGCCCTTGAATGTAATTCTGAGGTCAGTCCAGTTTCTGTGTGCTGGTTCACTCCTTCTCTCCACTAAGAGTTCCTCCCAGCACCTTGGCATCAGTAAGTTGGTTTGATATTAGTTAATTTCCTAATAGTCCTGCCAAGCTCATTAATGAAAACAGTGAGCAGAATTAGTCGTCAGACCTTATCCTTGAGGAACTCTGCTAATGACCCTCCTTCAGCCTTATATTTCCCCTTTAACCCTCTCTGTTGCTCTCTCCCTGGAAGCCAGGTCCTACCATTTCTTTTTTTCCTGTGAATCCCCAACATATTAATTAATCTGTAGTTCCTACATGATGGTGCAACATATATCCTTCCCTGATTCAAGATAGAAAAAATGTACAATATTATTTTAACAGAAAAAATAATTCACCAGCCTGGTATGAGGTACTGTTTGACAAAATCAATGTGCATTTTAATCTCCTTTTTCTTTGACATCTCCCCTTTAGATACTTTCAAAATCCATGTTGAAATTATGATGCAGTATTCAGAGAAGATAAACCCAGGTCATTTTCCAATCTCTGTCTCAAAATATCAGCACTACAGGTGCTGCTAGTGACCAGGCATACGCCAGCTTTGTTTGTCTTACTTGCACACAGACAGGAATGCAACATGTAAGTTCCAGTTCATTGAGGTGAGATAGAGGATACCTGTATCCTCTGCCTCTCTCTTCCCAAGAACCAGACTTTGACAAATTAATGGCTTCATTTGGAAAAATAGTTTTGATTTTGTGGTATTAGTTTGGTAAGGTTTATGTATTTCTACATTTCTGCAGCACAGCCAGATTTTCTTTGTACATAACACTTGCTGTTCTGACCATGACCACCTTATGCATCCTCCCAAGGCCAAGCTATGCCATCATTCTGCTTCCAGTTGTCATGTAAATGCCGTGTATCACATAAAAAGCATCCTGATAATTGATACGCATACACCTATTGGTAAAGAAATAAAACCTTGATTTTTTTATGTATAATTACATGCAGAGCTACATATATATATAAATATGTGGTATTTCTGCTAGTAAAAGGAATTGCTGTAAATTTACTTCAATGCACTTTATTTAAGTGTCTCTTAATCCTCATAGACTAAATCTGCTTCCAACCAGCTCAGAACTCTTTGTTGTTTTTAAGGAGGAAAAAACTCCTCGTAAACACTAATTGGCAATGCCTGTCTTATCAGGAATAAAATAGTCCTATTGAGGAATAATTCTTCTCCAAGAAGTTTTTTACAGTCGTGCTAGTAAAAATGAGTTAAATGTAATTTTGACTCATCCATAATAATCTGTTTATTGCTCTGATGGTTATTTCTGTTTTCCACAGAAGCAATCACTTACTAGATAGAAAGGAACCTTAATCTTAATTTATCACATACATTTTTTGCTAGCAGCCAGCGGACAGCAGTAAATATTCCAGTTGGAACAAAGGTGCAAATAATCAATACATGTGTTCCATTTACACCAATAATGGCACATTGTGAGATTTATGGGCCTCAGTATAAAGAAGGTGCACTACTCTGCTGATTACTCTGCAATCGCTGACATGCATTCGAGTTTCACTTGTGTGTAAATACGACAAGAGACAAACCATTCATGCAAAATGATTGATATAACCAATACCCTCTCAGACAGAGTTTTTCCCCCCTTTAATTTTTTTTTTTTTTTATTCTCTTGGTTAAAAAGAACTGGTTTCCCTTCCATGGGAGGAGATTTCAACTAGCTAGCTGCCTACATTCCCACCCCACACCAAAAACAGGCCTCATTCTAATTTAAACCCAGATGTATTGTTTGCTACTGTAAGGAATCATGGCTCGTGATGGCAAAATTTGCCTCAGCTGTCTAAAATTGCTCAGAACATTAAGGGCTCTATTATCTAAATGCTGATTTGATTATCAATACTTTAATCTGAGAAAAAGAAATACTGTCACTGCTTGGAAGCTGAGTAGGCTTAACGGAGAAAATTTATGATGAAGAGAGCCCTAAGAGCAGGGACCTGCTGAAAGGGAATACAATTAAGAGCTTGTTAATGAAAATACTTTTTATAAACTCTCTTTTGTCATCAGGAGCTACATTAAAAACCTATCAAAGTCTCTAAAAATTAGGTCAATAGGAGTCTAAGGCACACCGGAGGAATGGAGAACTTGTTCTCCATCTTTTCTTGTGCTGTTTTTTTAAGGTGTCAGGCTCAGGAGTATTTTCTTTTTGCCACAGAAAGGTAAAGTGCTGTAAGATGAACAGCCATTCAAGGATGACAGGCCGACAAGAAGCCACTGAGCATTATGTGTTTACATATGCTTTTATTTTGCTAGCATCTGACAAACTGCAGTAAATGACTGCTGGGACAGGGGTGAAAATGACCAATAGATTTATTTTGTTTAAATCAATAAAATAATTTCTTATACATCAGGATGACATGATGCACATTGACAAGGTGCTTGTGGTGCTCCTCCTCCATGTCTTCTAAGGGTAACGCTCTACTCAGCATTTTCTAAGGTGAGTTTGCCTTTATTATTCCTTCACACTTTACCAAATTAAGACATTCGTTATCATTAGCTGGCTTTGGAAATCTTGACCCAAGGCTCAGTACTGATCCCTGGTGCAGAAAGATAAAGCTACATCAAGGTCTGTAGTGATGTCAGTGACAAAGAGCAGGAGAACAGGAGACAATGTTTCGGGTGACGTGCGATTCCATATCCCAGTGGCAGAACCAAAGTGGTGTGAGGTCTGACTGCCAGGGCTGAAAAAAATGGAAAGAAGAAATTTAAAGTCTTGTCTTCTCTTTCCATACGGTTGTTGTCTCAGGTCTGCAAATAAGACTTCCAGGTGTCTTCTCTCTTCTCTCTGCCCAACACATGCAACTCACAAGGTGGATAGGAGGGAAATAACTGAACAGCACAGCCTACAGGAAGATGGTTAAGCAGGCAGATGTACTCCAGCAACAACTGTAGTCGACACACACCTGTGCTGTCATCAGCAAAACCCCACCAGGTGACATGATATGGCTTGGTTATGGCTTGGGTTACCGTCCTAGGGCAACTCAGGAACCCTCAGTATAATCTAAGAGTCCACTGATTAGGAGGTAGGTGCCCAAATCTTCCTTTCATCCAAGCTGTGATACATCTAGATGTGCACAGTAGCAGAACTATAAAGATGTCTCACCATAGTCCTGAGATAGGATTCAAAGTCCAGGAAAAGGGGGAGACTGATGGTCCAGTCTTCCTGTACCTCCTTTGTACTTAACAGAGAAAAAAAATTATTCAGCCCACACTTCATCAGCTCACTATATGCACATTGTTACCAGTGATAGTCTCCCATTGTTTAAAAAAGCTGGAATAATTATATACAGTGGCACATACTTAGAGCTGTGCAAAAGAAGACTAATTTAAATGGTACTCAAATGTTAGGAAATGTCAGATTTCTGCACTCCCATATTTTTTTCTTCTGAATAAAATAGTCCTAATGAATGCATGTATCATCTCAAAATGCAAGTTAAAGCTGTATGGGCAACTGGATAATGTGCCTTTACTTAAATTTGAAAGCCTCTGATTCTGCAAAACTGCTTTGAAGACTTGAGGGAGACCCCTTATCCCTGATGAGTCTGGACCCTGCCACTGGGATCCATTCCAAGCAAGTATTCACACGCACAGCACACTCAACACTCCCAACATGAGACTTCACTGAAAACATGTGTTTAAAATCCCCAATTTAGAATTTAATCACTCAGGTTTTTTTCTAAATCCATATCTTCCTGTTTTAAATCTAGGAAGAGCTAGCTTGCATAAACGTTGCTACTTTGTGTCCCAAAAGCAAAGAATACTTGAATAAAATATTTGAAAAATCTTTCACCTACAGATAAAAGATGAAATAGAGCAGGTTTATCACTTTCCTGGTTCTGTACAGCAGAAATCAATACTGGCCATCCGAGTATAACAATGGAAGGAAATAATCCCATGGCATCGGGAAGCCAGAGGCATAGCTTTAGCTCGGTGCTCGGTCTCGGTCTGCCACGCTGTTGCCAGAGACATTAGCCTGACTCTGATCACAGGTTTGTAAAGCCTGGCATGCCTTTTGGATTAATCAGCTCCCACTGCAGAGGTAGCAGGCACCAATCAGGCAACAACAAATTATTTTCTATGAAGTTATGCGCAGTTCAGCTGTGGGTCCAGCTTGCTCTGCCAGAACACTTAGACCTCCTTGGAGAAGACCAGGGCCTGAGTCTAATGTGATCTGTGCTGCCTGTGGAGTTGTAAACCAAATTTCTCTGGGAAGGCACATCTGATGATTGCTATCTGCAGAGTTACATGCTGGCCGGCCTGATTAATATGAATGTAGTGGGATAGAGGAAGAGCCTCCCAACCTTTGAATATATTTATTCCTGAGTGAAGCAGCATGTCTGACAAGAGCTCTCAGAAATGTTAAGGTTTATTGCCTCATAATGGAATAAAAGGATTAATTTAGAATAGGTCTGTAGCCACTTGTAAAATATTTCATTTTAATAATTTATACTAATGGAATATATGATCTAGAGGGGTTCATATGGGTTGCTCCTGGACAGTTGTTGACAAGGCAAATGTGGCTGGGGAGACCTGGGCTGGACTGTTATTTGCTTGTCCCTAGTGGACTTTTAGGATGTTAAAAAGAGAGAGTAAGAACAAGCAGCAGACAAAGCCTTTAATTCATCTATTCTTCATGTCACTGCAGAGTGCTCATCAGACAACAGAGCTGATCAGCTCAGCAGGTTCCTAAAACATTCACAAGGAAAAAAATTAAGCTTTTATCTCTGTAATAAGTAATGAAACTTAGTTTCCCTTTCTAACAAGAAAAAAATTAGCCTACTTGTGTGAGCCCAGAAGGGCTCAGTAACAGAAACAAACACAGCTCCAAGAGGAGTGCAGAGATTTAGGGGTCACAGACGCTGCTGTGGGTCTGAGTCTCAGAGCTGTGGCTGAAGAAAGAGCTAGATGTGATAGGCAAGAATTATGCAGTCAGTACAGAAAGAGGGTTGTATCTCTTCCCACACATGTGCTGTAAGTCTGTTATCTCCCTTTATCCATCTGAACTGTGTCCGTGATTGATATTTCTGACATGCAGCCTTGTTCAAAATCTGAGAAAGGACTTTGGGGGCTCAGCATTTCTCAGGGATTCTTAACCAAGAGATCTGCAGAAATTCCTCAGTTCTGTTTCATCTGTCTCGTTTTACAAACCCATCTGCTTTCTGACAGTATCACACAGAGCCCAGTGTCTCAGCAAGACATTTCCTTCAACCCTTCTCTGGGACTGCTAAGGCCACCTAAGAAAAGGCATCACATACATATTTTTCAACTCTTTCTGTCTGTATCAATAAATCAGAATCAACAGAACTTTTCCTCATTTCTGTTCTTATTTTTTAAAAAAAGTCACACAGATATTCCTGATTAATTGGTTCTGTTTTATCTGACAGGGTAGAAAAACATGGAACTTTGTCCTACCTCTGCCTCATTTTTAAACATCAAAACTTGACCTCTGCTTTCTGCCTACTTCCCCAGCTTTGCTTTTGCCAAGCTGCAAACAGTTTTCTTTCATAACAATTTACATATGTAATTACTACAAGTACTTCAGGAATTATTTGCTAAAGGCTCCATGTAAATACTAATTATCAGTAATTAAAAATCCACAGCTATTAAAAAGATACTGATAGGGAGAAAATACTGCTTAGGAAGCAACTAACATTTGTCTAGGCAAAATTAAACATCAAATAACTTTCTATCTATGTAATTATATAATATGACTCATCATCTACTGCATAAATGGAGATGCAAATGGGACAAAGGTGTCCCCACACACACACACACACACACTCACACACACACTCACATGTACCCCCCCAGCCTGCTCACAAACTGTGCCTCTTCAACACTGCAAACCCATTCCGTGTTGGGAGCAAAGAACATTCAGAGGTCTCACAGTACAGTTGAAGAAAAGTAACAGCTGTGTTGAATGCTTTCCACAGCATCCTAAAATCAGGTGCTTCCAGGCTGATGATATGCAAACGTAATTCTCCAGGTTGTAAAATGCACTGGGATCCTCTCTTGTGCTAAGTAAGGGAAATTATCCTGCATAAAGACTACAAATAAAATGCAGGAACAATTGGCATCTGCTTCATTTTTTAAAAAAACTTTTTTCACCCTCCTTGATTTTTTTGGCTTAGCTTTTTTTAACTGCTGGTCAATATTTTGCTTATTAACTGTGGTTCAGCATCCCTGTACTTGAAGTGGAATTTTGTCCTGTCTATCGATGTCAAAGTGCATTTTGTCATTGTTGTAAGTGAAATTATATTTTCATTTTAGTGATTTATTACAGATTTCAGCAGGCTTTGAATCAACCTTAGTCCATCTAAAATTAATCAACTTTCTGAACCTGGTGAGAAAACAAGCAGGTAATCTCTGTGTGTTATACAGCAGTCCCAAAGTTTGCTCACTGCTCCTGATAGCAGGGGAAAAAACCTATTAACAAGTAGACAGGCAAAGGGGCAGCAATTTTACAAGGGGTGCAAAACAAATTTTTACTTTCTGAGCATAGCTCCATTTCACTCAAACCTGTCGCTGTAACAGAGCAGTGGGAATGTGCCTGGACCCCAAAGCTGCTGAAGGTGCTCACCTCTGATGAGGCAATGGGGCAGCTTTGAGAAAGCCACTCATCCCATAATAACGCTCAGCCTTGGTGCTCTCAGTGCCTGCAGCCACACTGTCAGAGGCAGGGAAAAGCCACGCACGACGACAGCCAGACTGAGCTGCCTCCAGAATTCATTTTCAAGGATATTTTTTATTTGCTTCTGTAGAGTTTATTTTTCCCTTTCTGGCTCTGCTGTTTTAGCCTCAGATTCAATTCAGGGAAACACTTCAATTATCTCTGGATCAGGCCTTCAGATTGTTTTGTGGCTGAGGCTTTGAAAATTGTTGCTATCGAAACTATTAGCAGACTTGTCTGTGCTATTTTGAGCTGGAGTGAAAAGGGCTTGATGGGACATTGAGCCATTTACAAACCACAAGTCAGGCAAGAATAACAGGACTTTCACTGTCAGGTTTTAGCTTTCAGCTTTCAAAAGTGTTTCTCAACCATCCCGTTCCCTCTTGGTGAGCTGCCAGACCCAAACTCCCCTGAGTCTAAGGCCAAGGTGTGGCAGAAAAGGGCTGATGTTTGTGCCAAGTCTGTGATGGCTTGGTTTGCTCCCCGAGGACAGCACCAGCTTGGTGCTGGGGGCTTTTCCTTCCTGAGATGTGAGGCTCACACTACACCAGCTCATGGGGCAGCTCCAGTAAAACCCTGGTCAATCTGCCGCCAGATACTGGTGATAAAAGACAAAAAAAAATTAGTGACTGTATTGGATCACCCCTGTGGCTCTGCAGAAATATCAAGCATGGGAACTCCCTGACATCTGGAAAAGCTTAGCTGTCATGCAGCTCCCTAAAACAGAGTTTTCTAGCATCTAAGTAGCAGTGGCATCCTCAAGTCTGCCAGTAACTAATGCTTTTGATCAGTATTTTGTTAATTTATAGCATTTCCTCAGTCTTAACTTGGCATTTTTATTCTCCCCCCTCCTGCTTTCACTTCTTTTTTTTTTCTCTTTTGCTTCAACAAAGCATGAAATCATTGTTTGTCTAAAGATAATCTGCCTGCTGCTATTTCTGTTCATAACTAATAATATTTTCTTAAGTCTTCTAGATTGCTGGGAAGGCATGTAACCAGATTTGAAATCATTCAACCCCGTTGCTGTGCTTGCAGGTTACAATCAGGTACACGCCAATGAGACCTTCTTGGTCTTATTTTTTTTTGTTTCATTTCCTGAAAAGGGTAAATGCAGCTTCCCAGACAGAGAGAGTCTTCCACCTGTTCCTCTTCTCTCCCAGCCTGGGCTGGTGTGATATTGTCCTGGTTTGGACAGG
>VYZQ01028233.1:6733-18067 GCA_013400655.1 Mystacornis crossleyi
CTGGACCAGGCTGCCCAGAGAAGCTGTGGCTGCCAGATCCCTGGAAGAGTTTGTGGCCAGGCTAGATGGGGCTTTAAGCAACCTGGTCCGGTAGAAGCTGTCCCTGCGCACGGCAGAGGGGTTTGAACTAGATGATCTTCATGGTCCCCTTCCAACTCAAACCATTCTGTGATTCTATAATTCTGTGATCAAACAGAAAATAAAAGGCACCTAAACTGTGGACTGGCAGGGAAATAATATTGTGCTCATGTCTCCCTAGTCCCATTACGAAGTGGAGGATGGGGACTGTGAAGGAAAAAAGTAACAGAAGAGGGATTATTTATTTATTCAACCTGCTTAGCATATGTGCAGCATAAAGCTATTGGCAAAGGGTGATTGATTCTTCAGCAAAATCTGAAGCACAGAGATGCTATGGTACTGCTTAATGCTCCTTTTGTGTTATCATAATATTTTTTTCTCTCTGCTTGTTTCAGAAGTATTACGTGTTCCTGACTTGCTGGGTAGCCAGTTACCTGATGAGTGCTCATGGAAGAGATGATTATTTTATTTCTCCATCATGGCTGGGAAGTCACCAGGATACTTTTGTGAAGGACATGTAGCCAGCTTTGCTCACCTTGTGAAGCCTTGTCCCAGTGCAGATTAGTTGCTCTCCCTTGGCATACCACAGTGAATCGCAACTGTTCATAGACATAGCCCAGACAGTTTCTGTTGTTTCTGTTGAAGTTCCTGTTCTTTGACTATTTTGAGTCTGCCAGATGAACAATTTGTGCTGTCGAGGGTGCAGAGCCAGACTCAGTGAAAAGGGCATTCGCTGTGATGACCTGTGTGAGAATTAATATAACCAGGAGAGTATGGCACCTGCTACCAAGGAGGTGACAGCATCAGTGTTTAGCATGATTTGTCACTGACAACTTGGGGGTAAATTATTTATTCCTTGTATTGGAACAAATAACACACACGGCGGGCAGCTGTAGGTAGCCTGCTTGTGAAGATATCTTTGCTTGTGAGAATGTCCAGAGGATTGCCAGGAGCAGCATAGCAACATGCTGTAGGACACCCAGCAATCACAAGCTCCAGAATGAGTCATTGATGCACCACCCTTTTGTGAACATGTTCCATGTGAAAAACAAAACCCAAAGGCAGTTGCCAAGTCCCAGTCCAAGCTAATTCAGCCATTGCAGTGATTAGGTCTCCTAGAATTTGAGACATCCCAGGCATCTTTTATATTAGGTTTCAGTCACTTTTTAGGATATACTTATCTGCAAGCCCCATTCCCTGGGAAAGAAGAGGTGAGCCAGGGGCCTGCTGTGTGTGCAGTGAGCAGCCATGGAATGAAAAGGAGGACCCCACCCCAAATGCTTGCAGTAGGCAATAGATGGCAGAAGGAAGTGCCGAGCTATAATGGCTCAGTGTGCTGGGCAGAGATGTTACCCAGCTGCAATCTCTCTTACAGAGTTCAGAATACACTCAGGGTATATTCCTCTCACACAGTTTTACTCTTCCTGCAGCACGGGCTAGTGGGCTCAGAGGAGAGCTGCAAAATGGTCTCACATTTGCTTATCTATTAATTACAATTTTACATAGTATTTTTATAGTTATGATAGTAACCTTATCATTTTGGTAAACTCAAAACCTTTTATTTGCCTGTCCACTGAGTTTTTGTTTATCCCTTGCTCATTTATAGATGACAATATCCAGTCCTAAGGTAGTCCAGGCATTTTCTTTTTCTTTTAAAAAGGCAGGTTGGTCTCTTGATTCAAGCAAATTAAGAAACAGAGCCTAATATATGTCCAGGCAGGCTTTGTTCTTTTTTACTGGTTGTTTCTCTCATGTTTACATTTCTAGGAACGTTTAGAAGGTGTCTACGATTTATTTGTAAAAGGTTTTTATTTTCTGTGATCATTTAGTGTGAATTTTATAAAGTTTCTATAATTGCTGTATTTCAATTTGGATTAATAACTATTTGCAAAGCAAATAATGGGAATGCAGCTATTCTAGTTAAAGCACTGGCAATACCACATGTGGCTGTGTGCTGTCCTGCTGCATGACCTCACTGGCTTATCATGGAAGGATTTTGAGGTTCTCTCAAGCTGTGCAGTGGAGCCTGAGGTGAATGTGGTATTTCTCTGGTTTGGCATAATTTGTCTAATTAACTGGAGCTGCTGCTGCAGCTGCTGTGATCTAAGCTGGCTGTGGATGTAAGTTTGAGAATGATAGGAAAGGATAACCTGAACTAAAGGGCATCAACAGTGTAATTTTACAGATATCCTCCTGTAGCCCTTCCTTTGGTTTGGAGAAAGTTGCTTGCGTGACATTGCATTTCTTGCAGCACTGGACAGCCAGGACAGCTGAGCAGTGGGGAAGAATAAACATTGTTAGCTGGGGTGACCCTCCTTCCAAGTGGAGGGTATCCTGAACAGTGAGCTGGCTGCTACCACAGGGGCCTTGTTTTTAAGGAAGCTGCAACACTCTATCCCACCAGAGGTCTGGAGAAGTTCAGGCTGCCACAGCAGACGGGAGATTCACTTGTGGCCTCCTCACCCACATGTTTCTGGCAGTGTGCCGGAAACAGGACAGGAGGAGGGAGCCAGGAGAAAAAGAGACTATCCAGTAGTGAAAAAACCAAAAATATATCCAGGCTAGCCAAGAAAATAGGCTGGATCAGAGCAGGAACCTTGTGATGAGAAATCATAGAGCTGTGATGAGAAGAAGAAATGTGCAGAAGGAGCAATTTAGGGTTTTCTGCAGCTAGAAAAAATGAGCTGAGCTAGCTAAAAAAAGTCGGAGCTAGAAGAGCTCAAGACAGCAGAAGAGCTGGGGATAGCACCCCTAAAAGCTGATGTCTGCCAACACTGAAAGCATCACTCCCTTGGGACACCACTGAATTTTTATGGTGTAATGACAAAACCAATGGGGGATATAAGTGATTGTCCGAGTCTTGGTTACAAGAATTCATTAGATTGAAAAATATCTGATGAAACTATACTTCCTAAGACTGATCCAGAGAATCATTGATTTGTAGTAGCATTAACTACTGACAAAAACATAAACAACAGTTTGGTTGATGTGTTTGAGTTAATTATGTAAATAGTAACAGAAAATTATTTGCAGTATTGACTACTTTCAGTGTTGCGATGGAAAAGAATTTACAATGCTGGAAATGCAGTAATTGAAGGTGATTATAATTTTGGCTTTAGATAAATTATTTTCATTCCAAGTCTAACTCTCTCCACTCCAATGAGATTATTTATAACTTACATATTACACTTGAAATAATTGGCATATGGTGTAAAATAACCCCTCTCAAAAAAATGATATATATGCTTTTTTCTAACTAATCTATTAAATGCAGCTTTGTTTTATGTTGATTCTTGACAATTTAGGCAAAGTGATTTGAGTTTACACCGTCCTGGCTTCTCCTTATCTGATAACTGCCCTGCTTTTTATAATTTAACAATTGCAGCTACATCAGGGAGGTATGATAAATCTTATTGAAAATATAATTCCAGTTTCTTAAAATCAAAGAAAAAAAGTATAATAATTTCATTCATCAAAATAATTAATTTTTTTATGAGCCTTTTCATAGAATGGTCAATGTGCTGATTTTAAGCACTTAAAGAAGTAAGAGTTTGGTATTTCTGAATTAAGCAAGCTGGGTCTTCTAAACAGAAATCAACTTCTTACTGTGCAGTGGGAAGAAATACATTAAAAATTATTTTGTTCAATGTGTCAAGGAATATATTAAAATATCCTGTGTTCAAAACATTCATTTGTATTATAATAGAAGGATTACATCAGAGAAAGACCAAGGTGCCTTATTAGCTTCCTTTGCTTTTCAGGTGGATGAAAAAGAGAAAAAGATTGAGGAAAAGACTGCATCCATATAAAGGAGGAAGGATTCCAACCTGTTATTGTTATTATTATTAGGAAAATGATTTAAATAGGCTAATCTTTTTCCTAAGTTACTTTGAAGGCAGTTGTGAGCTCCAGTAGTGCTGTGAATGAAAACATAACTAAACAATGCAACGGGNAACTGCCCTGCTTTTTATAATTTAACAATTGCAGCTACATCAGGGAGGTATGATAAATCTTATTGAAAATATAATTCCNTAGCTACACGAAGAGGGGTCTCGATATGTCTGTGTATCTCAGATAGGGATTACATTTCTGTATTTGTCTTTAAAGCAGCAAGATCAAGTGGTGGAAGCCATTTGCCTTTCCCATTGTCACATTTTCCTAACTTAATTTTTGCTGAGTGTACCCAGGGAAGGGGCAATGGTGGCAGCTGTACTTCCTCCCTGAAAAGAAATGACTGTGGGTGAAATCAAGAGACCTAGAAAATCGTGAATGATAAGGAAAATTGAGAAGGACCTTTGATCCTTAAATTGCTGGGACATTTGATTATACCTCCTTGTCATGTTTTTACATTCTGGCCAGTTCTGATCTTTCCTGTGACTTCACTTACTTGGATGCTGTTGCTCTGAGAGCTGAAGAGTTTCTAGCCCTGCCCATTTCTGTACAAGGAAGCACACAAAAACCAGGAGCATGACAGGGCTCTCACAGCTGATTAAGGTAAAAAGACTTGCTGGATGCAGTTCTTTTGGAGCAAGGCTGTTGTTTTTGGCCAGCTGGCAGCAGTGTTTTGGATTAGATGATGTATTTTGCTGAACCATACTTGTGCTTTCCAAACCCAAGTCACATCAGTTGCTTATCCGTATCTCTCCCCCAGTCACCCCAGCACACTGCTAGGTTAGTCCTCCTGCTCCCCAAGAGCGGCATAATTTCAAAAATGCTGCAACGAAACGAGTGAGAAATGAATGAGAAAGTGTCTTTGTAAAGAAAGCCAGGCACACAGCACAAGCTGTGCAGCTTTCTGTTACTGGAAGTTGAACACTACAGTTTTCTTTACCTCAGCCAATGTTTGCTTTGATTCCCTGTGTAATACCTTGGCCTGTAAGAGAAAAATCATCATAGAATCATAGAATGGCCTCAGTTGGAAGGGACAGTTCACTTGCTGGTTTTTCTTTTATTTTGTGTGTAGGTAGCCACAAGAAACTACTGCACTCATGCTTTAACATTTGAAATTTAGGAACGTATCCCAGCAGTTAAGCATGCCCTTAACTTTGGTGAGAGCAGTGTGTTTAGAGAACTCAGCACTGATCAGTATAGAAACCTGTTTCCCTCTCCAAGTAACCAGAGAAAATAGAGTATTCTTCTAGTATTTCCTGTGAAGCTCATCTGTAAGAGGAAAATACCAGGGTTGGCCTCAGTTTCTCCTAATGCTACATGGGCTTACCAGGAAGACGACCTCCTTTTCTTTTTTTTCTAATTCCAGTGCAAGTGAACACTAGTAAGCAAAGTAAAGAAAGCCTCAAAACACCTAGACAAAGAAGGATGCCCAGGGAATGTCAGTGAGGCAGCCACAACTTTAAAGTAAGGGACCCAGGAATGCTAACAGCCCTTAAAGGGTGTTTGAAGAGTGGGGCCCAGTCTCTCTGTAGTCCACTGGCTACCCTTACCAGTCTCTCGACACCATCAGCTCCTGTGCCACATGAACTTTTCAGAAACCCAAAAGCCACAAATTGACATCCCTTTGCTATATTTAATCTGAAGTAGGGTCCATTTAAAGTCCTACTGAGGTGGCCAAATCCAAACCTCCTGTGAATAGATACAACATTCAGAGCACTTTAGCGTGCAACGTAGGTGAGCACTGTGGTGACTGTGAGCTGCCTTTGTGAACTTGGAAGAGGTTTGTGTCAGTTCCAAGACTGAGTCCATCACAGTCAGGGTGCTGCTGGCTTTGGGGCTGGAGGCAGCTGTTTTCAGTGTAGAAAAAGCTTGTCATGCTTCTCTTCCATCTACAGCTCTGTGCTCATCTTGGTTTTTCATTCAAGTTCATTTTGAGCCTTTCCTACTGGCCACCACTAATTCAGCCACCACCTCCTCCTCAGTGGGCAGGCTGAGCAGCCTCTTGATTGCCTGGTTTGATGCATCATCCCAGGGAGTGCCATTGCCCAGAAGAAGGACCTTAGTGTTGGCTGAGGTGTGTTAGAGATGGAGGTGCTTAAACAGGGTGGGATAGTGTCTGGTACCTCTGATAGAATCAGAGGTAGAACAAAAACCGGGGGTCCTTGTTTCTCACATCTCTGCCCCAATTACCAGAGTGCATTTCCTTCTGCTTTCTCAAGCAGCTATGAGCTTTCCCTCTTGCACCACCTGACCACCAGATCAATGCAAATGCCATGACTTTAGCACTTGCATCCACTTCATAAGCACTGGGCAGCTGCTGTAATGCTTGCAAAACTCATGATGTCACTGCTGGGTTTAAGCCAGTGGCCTATTTTATGATTAGAGATTTTGTTTTTCACTGGAACAACTTCAAGGCTTTTTCATCACTAACTCCTGTTTATTCCTTGCATCACTGAAGTGTAGAATGTGGAAAGAAAATGAGTGGGAGAAACAGACTGGTCTGTGGCAGAGACTGGCAGCAGTACCTGTCTTAAAAGTCCTCAGCAAAGCTGATCTCACAAAATCTCAGAAGCTTGCTGAGGTATTTTTATATGGGAAAACATGAAATGAGCATTTTTAAGTGAGAGGGCTGGGGGTTTCCTGCTCTTCCACAGCAAATACAGACAGATCGTGCCTTCCCCCACACCAGCCTTTTCTGTGGAGCCATGTGCATCCCGAGGCACAGAACAGAGCAGCTCCTAAACACAATAAACATT
This sequence comes from Mystacornis crossleyi, assembly GCA_013400655.1. Taxonomy (NCBI): domain Eukaryota; kingdom Metazoa; phylum Chordata; class Aves; order Passeriformes; family Timaliidae; genus Mystacornis; species Mystacornis crossleyi. Next base: position 13,459 of record VYZQ01028233.1, read on the forward strand.
ACTCTGTCTGCATTAGTTTTTACATTTCTTTGTTTTATTTCTTGTTTTGTTTGAAATGACCTGTACCACAGGAATACAATTTATTTAACAGGTTGTTATTTTTTTAGGAGCAGATAATAGTTATGTAGATACTGTTTATTTCACTGACTGTCTATGACTCCCTGCATCATTCTCACAGCCTCTGTCTCTCTCTGGCTTCTCCACGTAACCCAGCCACAAGAACAACAGAGCAGCCTTTGGCCATAAGATTGATTATAGCTTGTGGATACAAAGTGTAAGCTCTGTTTTCTTAGCTCCAATTGGTAATAAAAGCTCAACGTTACATTCTAGGGTCTTTCTCAATTACTTGCCCCTCTAATAGCTGCTTACATGTTTCTGGTGAAGCATGTTTTATTTAATATATTTATAATAGTTAAAAAAAAAAAGATGACGTATCTTACAAAGAGAATAATAATGCCCCCTTAGCATGAGCAATACTGCAAGGTTCTGATTGTTGTGGGGACATTTCTTGTAGCTTCACAGTTTTTCTGCGAGGTGTAATGCCCAAGTTTCCCCAGAAACCTAAATTCAGAGTGGTAATTTACCTTTTAATTGATCCCCATGAAATTTGTTTTGCATTATAGGTCAGACACTGCTGTTCCCAGAGAAGAATGTGCCCGAAACAGAAGAGCTGGTCACTTGGGAAGAACTGCCTTTTGTAGTAGCTGAGAGGGACATGGTTTCTGTTATCCACACATACAAATCAGGGGCTGGAGCTGCTTTTACCGTAGTTGCTCATGTGGGTTTATTCACTGTCACTCCACTGCTTCTCTTTTCTTTAAGTCATAGCGCCAATCTGTTTTCCAAGGCTCAAGCTCCATCATCTTTTGCCCCTGGAAGGACAGCTGTATGATGCTCACTCTGTGAATCCTATATTACAAATGAGCAGCATAAAGAGCACTGACTCAGAGCCCATTTCCTAGTTCATGTCTCACCTTCCACGTCCGCAGACCCTTTTGTAAGAGACTGTGAGCATTCAAAGACCTAAGCAGCAGCTGAAGCTTCTTTTCCTACTTCAAAGAGCATTGGGAGGACTACACTATGTTACACTCCTCTGCAATTCCAGCTCATTGCGTAGCTGGAAATGCTCCTCAGCTGTGTCAGTGTGATAGCACTAGTGATGCACAGCAGATCAGAGTAACTGGGAAGAGATGACTCTGATTCCTGCACTTTTTTGAAGGGCCCAAGAGACCTGACCTGCTTCCCAGTTTGGGATGGTACAAGCCTTTTAAGGGTTAAATCTACACAGGTGTTTCTGTCCCAGTTCCTGGGGAAGAGATTGCATTCCTTGCTAAGAGAGTTTAATATACCGTAAGTACTGTCTGTTTCACTTCCCATCCTATTTCAGAAGAAATGCAAACATTTCCCTGCATATTATCTTCAAGCAATGGAGAATATTCAGATGGGCTCCAAGGTTATGCAGCTTTAATGGAGAATGAAGTTCCTGGAAAAAAGTGTATTTGGTATCTTTATATTGCTCTGCCAAGGCAGGAGTTGCGCCTCTATCCCATAGCCCTAGTCTAAATAGCCAGCAGTCTCTGTGAGCTAGAAGCTAACTCGGCAGCTCTCCTTAATTGTGTTTTGTAGATAGTTCCCTGTTACAGAGAGCAGGCCTGAGTCCAAATACAAGAAAGCTAGAAAAGCCTTTTGTGGTTGTTTTTGGGTGGTTTTGGGGTTTTTTTTGGAAGGGGGAGTGTGTGTGGGGTGTGTGTTTGTGTGTTAGTAAGTGACTTTTCTGGCAGGGCCCAACAGAATAAGAATTGCTTCTTAGGATCTTTTCCCCCCATTTTGGGACAGCTACATTTGCACATAGCAGGCCAGGACACAATGTACTGTGGGGGAGCTGGGTGGGACTTGGCAGCATTGCAGCAGTGGTCAAGTGAGTCAAACTTACAGGTGATAATGCGACCCAGCACATCTGTGAAAGCAATTATGCCACAGACAGAATGAATTGCCAGAGCGCAGCACACGGCAAGATGGCTCTGCAGTGGTGGCATGCATTTCACATTGGTCCCTCGGTCGCAGATGGGTTCAGGGATAATGAGTGCAATCAAAAGCCTCATTTTCTCCCCAGCTGCCCCTGGGAGGGAGCTGGGGAGAGAAGCACAAGTACTCACTCAAAGTACAAGGCCACTGTGTAATTGCTACTGCTGTGAGCACAGAGGGAGTCCCAGTTCCCATGTGCCTTCTGCCCCCTTAGGACCCTGCTGGTCTACTAACATGCCTGAAGCAAGACAATTCCTTTGTCAAGTGAGTACAAAATAAGTGACTGTGTAGCATAGGAAGAACTCAAAGGAGATGGAACGGAACTAACTAAAGGACAAGGTGTGGGCTGGCCACGAGAGCTGAGAGGTCACCATCAGTCAGCAGCCCTGTGTCTGAGCCTGCCAGGGCAGAGTTCTGCAGTACTGACAGCCCTGCTGGACACATTCTGCTCGGGCAGAAAACAATCACCCAGTGTGTCTGATCACACACCTCAACCCTGGTTTGGAAGACTTCCTCGTGGGGGCAGGTTACTCCTCTGCCACACCAGCTTTCTCCTGGGGAAGCCAGGAAGGGATGGAAGCTTGAGGAGAACAGAGGCAATAGAGTTAGTGGTTTCTCAAATGTAGATCAGAGGTGTTTTTCTCACTTCTACTGCCATGCTGCTGACCACAAAAAAAGACATTATACTCAGGCTTCATCAGTTTAGGATGGCTTAAAACTAAGTGACCTAGAAAATAAAGTTTCAGAGAACACCAACAGTCAGTTTTGTCAGTCACCTACATTCCCCTGTGGCTACTGGGAATGCAGCAGCTATGGCTTAGGCAGTTGATCTACACCAGGGCTTGGAGACAGCAGGAACCTGGTTACATAAGAGGAATAAATAAACATTTCCTCCTGTTGTTCTCCCACCACCTCAAGGTCAGGTATTTGCTTTCTGATCAGCAAGAGAACCTCTTACCAGCCCCAGGTAAAATCTATGCTAGCTCTTTTCTTGCTGTTGAGGATAATGGGATGAGGTAGGGGAAGACAGTAGTTGGAGTATTAGGGGTTTCATGCCATCCTCTAATTTATTTCCCTAGGCTGCCACAAAAAAGCAATCTCTCAGGCTCTAGAGCTGCCTCCTCTGAAAAGCAGTGCCCTTAATTCCTAACTAGAATTTGGCAATAAGCCTAAAGTCTCTGTGGAGCCAAAGAGCTCTAATGAAGTCTAGGAAAGATCTGGTTTGGGGTGTATTTATACTTGGGCAGTAACCATGCAGACAAAGCCTTGTGTTCTCTGCCACAAGGAACAGGTGGGGAATGGCACTCAGCTGAGCTGAAGAGGCAGGTGTGATACACTATGGGGTGAAAAGTGTGGAAGAATTGTAGTTAGCACCACATAGGAGAGGATGCAGAGATTATCAAGTCAATCCAGCACTGAAGCATAACATCAGGCTCTTTTCTCTTGCCATTTGGGAAAGACTTGCATTTTCTCAGGGACATACATCCTACCTCTTCAGGGGCCTGCGGGGATTGTACATGGGAGGGACTAGCCAGGCGTAATGACACACTGTACAAGGTCGCAGAATATTTTACACAGTTAGGAGCATCTTTCCCAGTAAGAAGTGGGGCCTGTATGTACAAGTGTTAGAGGAGTCTGGGAGGCAGCCTTTCTGTTCAGGAGAGGTCCAGCAGCATTGTTCTCCAAAGGAGCATCTACTCTATGGTAAGAGGCAGAAAGGTGACAAAAAGAAGGACCGTGGCTGCTTCCCATTCTAACTGACCCCTCATAACACCAGCAGATAAAGTTTATATTGACTCTATTCTTCCTCTCTTCCTGCTTCTGTCCCCACTCCTCCTCCAAAACTGGCAGGGGGAGCTGGGGAGCAGGCAGCCTGGACAACGCTGAGAGCACCACTGATCAGAGGGGCTGAGCCCTGATGATGCCTCAACAAGTGCAAGAGCATAATCTGGTATTTCCCACAGAGAAAACAACAACAAAAAAAAGAGAAACAGGTGACTGATTAAAAGTTTCCCCCCTCCTGTACACAAGATTCTGCAGTCACGCCGACAGAGAGACATTAAATAATTCTTCCATAATAAATGATTGGAGATAAAAGCCGGCGGTGGCTGCTGCTGCTGTTTGGATTGCTCCGTTGTCTGCATCTTTGTTTCTAGTTTGTTCCCCGGCCACTCTCGGCTGGCGCTGGGGCTGTCAGACCTTTGCCTCTAGCATTTCTAGGAAGAGTTTATGCATGGGAACCTTGCCCTGCAGTTTGATGCTGTAGAAGTGCTGCACAGCTTTGGCAGCCGTCTGCCGCAGGAGGGGCAAGGTCAGGAGCAGCTTGCCTGCTCGCCGGGGCTCCTCATTGCGCTGACTCAGCTCGTAGTCCTGCAGGGCTTCGTGCAGAAGGTCCTGGAGTTTCTGCACTGCATCCATGTCCTCTATGTGCATGGAGTCTGGAGTGAGGGAGAAAAGACAGCAAACAGAAAAGTCAGACATGAGAAAAGAAATCCTTTATGGTCCTGAAGCTGGAGATGTTTTCTTTCCTTCTTGTCTGTTGTTGTGGGGATTTTTTGGGGGTTTTCTGTCTGCCGCATTCCCG
>VYZQ01028233.1:18100-29951 GCA_013400655.1 Mystacornis crossleyi
CCCCCCCCCGCCCCCGGACAGGGGGTGAGGGGTGTTGTTGGTGTTGGTTTGGTTTGTTTCTTAGAGAAAAAAGCAGTTTTCTGGCAGGTGCAGTGCTGCTGCTATGAAGTTTGGCAGCAGCCCAGTGTGCTGGCCCTAGCAGTGCAGGGACAGTAAGGGTGCCAGGGGTAGGTGGGTGACACATGTGCCCTGTGTGCTGCCCATTTTGCCAGCCACCCAATGCAATGCAGGGATCAGGCAGGGGCCTTTGTGATTTGCACTTTCACTTGCCCTCCATCCTCCTTATGGGGAGAGTCACCCTGCAAGGGGCAGCAGCTGCTGTGCTGCCGCTTGGGAGCAATCTCATTAAGAATAATTAACACTGCTATAGCGCTTCATCTGTCTAAACTGCCTAATTGCTGTGCAGCTGCTCAGGGTGTCAGCAAGACAGAAAAGCCCCAGTAGGTCACAACCAGTGTGCCCAGGGGTGTTGCCAGACCCACCTTTGTGCATATGCCCCTGTTTTCAGAGACTGCCAGCAGCTGCTCAAGGAGCTTCCTGCTGAAATAAGGGAAACCCACACCTCCTGCAAGGCCTCTTCCCTTAGGCTGCCAGTTAGATTCTACGAGCTGTTGGAGGGGCTAGCAGGGTTTACAAGGCTCCTTGGTGTGTCTGTGAAGCAAAGGTAGCTAGCTGGTAAGGACCCAGCCCAGGGCTGAGGTAGGGAACTGTGCTGAACACAGACTGCTAAACTTGTGGGTAAGTCATGGTGTCTGAGGGAGGCACTGCATAGCATCACCAAAGGTTTTCTCCTTTTTCATCTTGCTGATACTTGCTTCTTTCTTACAACCATGACAGAGCTGGAGACACTGTTGCCTTTTCTTCATTGTTCGGAGACTTTTAATCAATACTGAACCTACTGATAAAGATTCCTGCCACAAGGCGACAAATCCAGAAGCAACGGTGAAGAGACAGTATGGCAAGCACACACGCACACGTAGTTGCACTGCCTGCCATCACAGCCTGGGCTTTGCATCGTGCCAGTGCTCTGGCTCAGCCTACACATAAACACAAATGTGAGGACATGGGTTCCCCAGAGTGACAGCAGTGAAGGGGAGGAAAGCTGACTGAAGTGCCAAAATCTCTCTAGAAACATGTGTCATCTTTATGGAGAGCACAACACAAATTAGAGACCGTGAATTTTGTAAGATACATTTATGGTAAAAATGCTATTTATGATGCATGACTTATAAAGTATTACAACAGTTGGGAAAATATTATGTCTAGCAAGAAATCTGTTTAAGAAGCTGTTTAGAAGGAATGCACTAATTAAGAAGATATTAAAGGGAAGTATTCCCAAGAAGCCTACTGAAGAATGATTCTTGATGCATTTACACTTTTTATCCAAGAGACCAGGCAAAGAAGCTCAGAAGAGGGCTGCTAGGTCATCACAGTGACCTGAGAGCTAGACACACAGGCTGATTCTGAAAAGTAAGGAGGAAGAAGCATGTTGCCAAGTCAGTCTGGATTCTTCTCCCAGCCAAGTAGCATCTCTGAAAATTTCCATACACAATCCAAGAGAAGTGAGTGGGATCTGTTTCCTGCCAAGTCGCAGAGGTCATTTTGAAGACTGAAAGTATCAAAAGCTGGAATGTCCTCTATGCTTTCTGTTTAATGTCCTTCTGGCTAGGGCACAAAGGGGAGAAGTAATCACAGCCTGTCAGAGTTTGCAGATCCCAGTGGGTGCTAGAATTACTGAGCAATTGAGCCATGCTTTGGGGAAAAGTGGGTGCTCTGCTTTTGGGTACTTTTGGGTACTAGACAGAATCCCAAAACTGCCCTTCTGCCACCTGGCTTCTGTAAGGTGACAAGACTTAACAGCCCTAAATAACTAAGTGTATACGGTGAGAGGAACTGGGAAATAAAGATCAAAGCCTGCCCCACCCCCACCACTCTCTGCTGAAAGAAGTTCAAAATTGGCAGCTGACTGCAAAAAATAAAACAACATTGCAGGATTAATTTCCTTGCAATCCATCAGTGAACTGGTGTCGATGGCATTGATAAACTGTTAATTACGAAATCAATAGCTATGAATTTTTACAGCTATCAGAGCACTGAGGTGGGGGCAGGCTGCCTGACCATGTCCCTGAGGGTCAGCTGGCCTAGAAGCTGGGCTTCATACCAGGAGCCCTTCTCCAGCACTGCTGGCATGGGGTACAGGGCAGGTGTGAGAATGGGCGAAGCCCACTGCTTCCTTACCTCTCTTCTTGGAGCTTCTGACAGGAGCGGGAACCTCACAGGATCCATTAGAACAGAATTTGCTGTGCATCCCTTTGTCAGATCCAGACCTTGCTCACTCCATCTTAGCATTAAAATGTATTGCAGAAATAAAAGGGAAAATAAATTTTGGCCAGTCTGGGATGTCCTAAAATGAATGTGTGCTGTATGCTAACCTAGAAGGCTCCTCAATACATAGGTTGATCAATTTTTATTCCCAAGGAAAGAGGACCTAGAAATGCTTAAAAATGGACTGCTGACTCTGAAGGGCAACAAATTAGGTCTACAGCACCTCTACTCTGTCAAAAAATGGGTGATCATACTGTTTTGGACTTGCCTGCAGCTCTGGAAATTAAGAATTCATCCCTCAGCTCTCTAAAATGCACTTACTGAAGACAGAGATCCCTTGAATTCTTTGCCAATCCCAGCAGGTGTGTTGTTGGTGTGTCACACCAAGTACTCAGAGATCAGCCTACTGTCATCTTCTTCTCTAGTAAAGAGTGAGTGAGCTCCCACTTCTATTTTCATTTGTTTGAACTCCTAGAACCAAAGGGTCAGTATACACAGGGCTGCATAAATCTCTGGAACTTTGACTGCATGAGCAATTACACCCAGAATTTATCTATATGGGAGGAAAGGCAGAAAGCAGATTTAGGCAGCACAGGTGCTAATCTAGGTGTTCATCTTTAAGCCCTATCTCTGATCCAAGGGACCTGAAGCCTGGCCCAAACTGCTTTCCTCCCATTTTAGGAATCAGCTGTTTGTATGCAAGCACACACATGCAGGCTCTGTAAGTTTATCCCTATCAAAAATACACTAAGGAAAATAACTGGCATTAAAAGAATATGCAGGTTCAGTGTTAAGTTACAATTAAAAAATACACTTGCCCTATTCCAGCTTCCTTACCTGTGTGTCATGAGAAGCTTTAATTACATGAAAAGCAAAATCCTGTGCTTTACTTTGATATGTTTCAGTACAAATAAAAAAGCATGACTTTTGTGGATTATGTGCCTACGTAGCTACACTTTCAGCTGCACTAGGAGAAACCAGTGAAGTCAGAGTGATTTTTTCCATCCAGCTGAGAACATGCTTTGACCTGTACCTCCTGACCCTTATCTTGGTTTCTTCACTCCACAACACTGGAAATGGAACCCCAAAGCATCTGAGGAGTGTTGGTTGTTCTGCTCTGTCTTTGTTCAGTGTTACTGCACTCCTGTGGAGACTGTCTCATAAGGTTTACTGTGGGCTCAGTCCTGAAAGCACAGTGAGCACCAGCAGCAGAGAGTGTTTCTGTTGCACTGTGAAGAACTTGACAGCAGTGTCCACAGCATGGGCCAAGTAAATGTCCCAGTGTGGCACTTCTCCTGTCACAACTGCTACCGTAGCACTTCAGCCTCTCGGAGGAGCCCTTCTCCCTGCTTAATCCTCTGACCCTCTTGGTAGACAGGCTCTTTAACAAGTTTGATTGCATGACCAATAGCCACCATTGCACAGACAAGAAAGGCTAGCCTGGGCCATCTGCCCATCCTGGTTCAGAGGCAAAGTGAAGGCAGCAATTAAAACTAAAAAAGCAATATATGAGAAATTGAAAAAGGGAACAAAGTTATGAAGTACAGAAAAATGGTAAGGGAAATGAAAGACATAGGAGGAAAAGCCATGGCTAGAAGGGCTAAGGACAGTAAAGAAGTTTTATAAATATTTAAAGAATAGAAGAAAAATGATCATTTGTAGGGGGGCTCTCTTCACCTGGAGATGATTAACCTATTAATAGCAGTGCAGAGTAGATAGAAGTCCTGAGTATTTGTCTTATTTAGAAAAGAGAAGCTTTATATACTTGTGTTATATGAAGATGATGAAGACTTCATAATCTGTTGCTTATGCAAGAAGATATTAGAACTATTAGGACAAACTTCACAGAAATCAGCAGAGCTGGATAACTTGGCTTTAAGAGTTCTAAAATTGCTGGTTGAGGGTCATCTAGGGCAGATTAATGATTAATAAGTCTCGGTATTTTTAAGAAATTCAAGATGACTGGAGAAGTTCTAATGATGCACATATTTCTTTAGGTCTTATCTGATAATTTATATGCTAGCCTGATGTGAATCAGGGCAAAAATAAAGGAAAAAATAAAGGTGACATTCAATTAAGATTAATAAGATGGCATTTATAAGACATGTAAATGTGGCACTTAGGGACATGGTTTTGTGTTGAACTTGGCAGTGCTGGGTTAACAGTTGGAAGTGGTGATCTTAAAGGTTTTTTCCATCATAAATGATTCTGTGATTTTACTGTCAGTCAACATGATATTTGGGAAGAGAGGTCTTGTCAAACAAACTTGATTTCATTCTCTGATGAGATTACAAGTTTGGTTGATAAAGTTAACTGCACATATATAATAGACTTAGGTTTTTATAAGGCACTTGGCTTAGGACTACAGGACATTCTCATTTAAAAATTAGCACTATGCAATATCAATAAAGAACACTTTCAGCTGATTAGTAACTGGCTAGATGACAGATCTCACAGTAGCTATCAGTGGTGAATCATCCCTGAAGAAGGAGTTTTCTCATGGAAATCCACAGGGATCAGTAAAAAACCAGCTGCTACTCAGCATTTTTATCAACGAGCTGTAAGGAAGTTTTTTTTCTTTTAAATTGCTGCTGCTAAGGAGTGGATGGATGGCAAACAGGAACAGAATCAGAATGGTGTAAAATGGTAATGACAGGGCAGCCTCACAGAATCCTGGACCACATCCTTACACTTGAAGTAATATATCCATAGCCAAGGAACGCAGCTATGGAACAGGAAGTTCATCATGTCAAAGCTGTCGGGTACAAAAAGACCCGGAGTCATATGACCCAGCTCAACAAAGACCATTCTTTGGAGGCTGAACTCAGGCAAACAGACATTAAAGATATGGTGCCTTTTTTTTTTTTTTTTTACTCTGAGAGAATGATTAATTATTAGTCAGCTACCAAGCAAGATATAGATTCCCTCTCTTTTAATCCTTCCAGATTCACACTGGGTGTTTTTCTCTAAAGTGGCTTTAGCCAAACACAGATACTCGTTTCAGGGCTTTGCTGCAAGGGTGAATTCTGTGACCTGCGTGATGCAAGTTTGGCAAAGAGATCTGATGTGAGACAATGAGACTCAGGGGATGTAGAGGGAGCCCTTGTCACACAGTAGCTTTAGCAGTTTCCCTTTCAGATGGGACTCCTAAGCAAATCTGTGTCTGCTGGCTTTGATACAATGCAGCCTCCTGGGCTGAGGGTTGCAATCTACATCCACACTGTCTCCCAGTTAAAGGGGGATTCAGTGTCTCTGGTCACTGAATATCTCTGGCCAGGCAGCCCCAACCCTACACGTTTTTGAAACTGGAACCAGGGTTTCCCTGTTTGCTGTATCTGACCAACACTACTGAGGTGGATGCAAGTGTGGCTCACATCCCTTTTCTGAACTCATGGCACTGGAGTTGGCTTGCTAGTGGAAAAAGCCTCCACAGACCCTTTTACTGCCTGAAAGCAGCAATCAGTCCATCCCTGTCTGTTCCACTCTCTACTACAGGGTCAGAGCACAGCTGGGGCTCTAGCAGAAGTAAGCCTCATTTCTCCCTGCTTTCCAGCTTAGAGCGGAGCATAGAGAATGTTGCATGACAGAGGCACAGAGTCTTAGGCAGCAGGCTCTAGTCTCCTCCCAGGTCAAATAACAGCGTCAGCCTTGACTCCCTGGTTGCAAGACTGGCTGGGCTAGGGCTGTACCTGAGTTGGCGAGGGCCAGAGCTTTGAGTGTGACAAACTCCTCCTTTTCCACCTTGAGCTTCTTATAGCGGCGCACCAATTGTAGGATGGCCAGGTAGAGCTCCAGCAGCCCTGTCAGACGAGAGTGCTCTTCATCCATTATGTAGTCCTCAGCATAGACCAGCTTGTCCTCATATGGCAGGGAGCGGTACACAATGCCCAGGATGAGAATTTCCATCCAGGCACTCTGCAGAAGGCTCATCTGGTCTCCAAGGGAGAGGTTGGAGAACCCTAACAGGGCAAAAGACAAGCAAGGTCAAATGGGTGTACAGCAAAGCCTCTAAAAAACTAGGGTCCGTAGTTTCCCTAAGATTCAAACCATGCACTCTTCCCTACTGACCTGCTGCTTTAAAAAGCTCCCAAACAACTCACTAAAGTGACCCTGTCTCTGTAGCAACCAGCACACGTAGACCTTACCCTTCTCTTTGGTCCTATGCCCACCCACAGCCTCAAACAGGAATTCTGATGCTCTGATTGCATTTATGGCAGCCCAAGGTTGGTGATAACCTCTTTTCAATGACCATGGCTTCTTTCATAGCAGCAACTGTTTTGTACCACTCTGCCTTCCCACTCTTCCTCTGTAGGTCTGTATTGCAGCCCATTTAGCCTGTCCCAGCTGAAAAAATAGCAGAGAAGAGCTGCAGATGGCAGAAAAAAGGGCTTCTGATGGGATAGGAGGGAATGACACAGGCCTGAATTACAAGTATACTACAATCTCACATTTTGGCCTACATGAGAAAACGTCCTGCCACAACAAAGCACCAAAATGTGCTCAAAAATGAATACATTTGTGAACAGAATCCTCTTCTATTCCTCATCACATTCTGATCTCCATACCAGCAGCTCTGCCTACAACCCTACCCAGTGATAAAAATGCCTTTATAGTGCCATACAAGTACCTAATTCATAGCCAGACCTGGTAGCAATGAAACCAGCACCCACAGTGAACCAAATATTCTTGCCAAATACGGAAAGAGCAAAGATAGACCCTGACAGCCCCGGAGTCCACTTGAGAAAGTGGAGAGGACAAAACACAGAGGCAATGTCCACCTCAAGGTGGGGAAAAAAAGTGCATGGGAAGGAAAACTGTCTGTTATGCCCTCCATACCTGGTACCCTTGAAGGCCAGACCATGAAAGATCCTGGGAGCTGGACACTCTACAAGTCATTACAAACAGGAATGTCAAGCATAGTGTGTTGGTCCTCTCTAGGCTTTTGTCCACCATGGACAAGCAGAAATTGTACTTTTTTGGCAGGCCCCTGCTTCTGAAGGTTTGTAGGGCTGTGAGAGAACGGAAGACCCAGGCACCCCTCAGCTGGGAGGGTGATGCTCTACCAGCCTCCCTAGCCAGTTTTCTCCCCAGATGCGTATGAAGCCTTGGGGGTCACCAAGAGACCTGTGAACTCATGAGCCTCTATGTAGAAGCCTCCCAGCTCTGCTGGCTGCATGCCAGGCTCAGCTGGATTTCTTCATCCCACACTCCACCCTGCTCACAGCTCTTGGCCCCACATTGGGGCTTACATAGCCAGCCACCATGATGATCATTTGATTTCTCTTGTTATCAAGTTGGCAATTAACAAAAGAGCTGATGATTGCTATATTGACTGACTGTGGGATCTCTTTTTCTATCTGCACTATCTCAGCTAGGAAAGGGAAGGCAGAGGGGTGGGTTAGTGGTATTTATTTATCTCTACGCCATGTTTTGTGTTTGTGTTGCCAGGGGAAGCAAAGGGTGATAATGGCCTGGCAGCCCTTGGACATCCAATTTCCCTTATCAGGCCACTGAATAGAAAAGAGGCCCCAGGCCACATTAATTAACAGATACCAATCAGCTGTCACGTGCTGTGTGTGCAAGGTCTGAGGGGAGCAGTGGGTGGGAGGGAAGAATCAATAAACCATTGGGGAGGAATGCTGGAGGGAACAGCTAAAGAGGAGTCCAGGCTACTGGGGAGAAGAGCTGCAAATCCAGCTCCATGACTGTGAGACTGATTCCTGTACAGCACAGCCTGTGCTCCACATCGCCCTGATGAATCCCACCTCTTGCTCAGGCTGGGAGGTGGGTGCTTGTCCTTTACCTCACCCTTCCGCCCCGTATGCCCTGCACTCAGAACTGTGCTGCTCTGGAATGCAGCCCTGCTGACTCGGTCCAAGGGCAGGCTGCTGCAGCTCCAATGCTTGGGATCCTGTCTCCCCAGCTCCCTGCTGCACAGGGAACTGATGAGATTAGCCCTGAGATGGGAGTAGAGGTGCACAGCCACTGTTCCACTCTTTAGAACCTGAGATCTCTCCTGTGGTCATCCCTCTCCTAACTCTGACCACGGAGATCAGTCCAGCATTTAGGCTGCTGCCTTAAGTCCATTTTCTGGATCAGTCACGTGGCCTTTCTGCATCTTCATTCCCCATCTGGATTACAAAAGGGATTAGGCCATTGCCTCACTGCAGTCTACCCACAAAATTTCTTAAAGATTGAGAAACAGTCACATAGTAGAGTGAGAGGATCCAGGACAGTCATGGCTCATACTTTTCTGCTACAGAATAAAGTAGAAAAATTGATTTAACCCTAGAAGTAGCCTGTACACTCAGCGTCTCTATTAATTGCCCTTTCCCAGAGGCTGTTGTGGCAGGTGAGAACAGGAGATACCATATTTTACCCTTTGCCAAAAAGAACACAAAAAGAACAGCAGTGCCGGCTGCAATTGCCCCACCCACCTGGGAAAGCCCCCTGGCCAGAAGCAGTCCCAGATAGCCAATAACTTGAGCTCCAGCAGGCGAGTGGGAAGAGGGAGTGCCATAGTGTCAAGCCTGCACTTGAAATGTCTGACAGATTTGGGACCCTTTTCCTCCAGTGTTCACCACGGGGAGTGCAAGGGCTGTCCCTGATTCTCTTCAGTAAAGGGAAGATCATATAACTCTCTCATGCTATAAGAGCTGAGATCAGGAAAAGTAAATGTTAATTTCACCAGGCCAAAATCACAGGCTTGCTAGTATAGGATTATAACATTGGAGAACCTCTAGTTGTGAAATTTTCTGTCATCTTACAGCTCCCAGGAATTGCTAGATTACAACTGTTTTGCATTCTGGAGCTGTGGATGGCCCAGCCTCCAGAAAACACCCTTAGTAATCCACTTCTTGATGCTTTTCTCAAGTCTGACCCTGAAATGTGCCACTGCCCCAAAAGTGAAGCCTCTGGCTCTAGCACAGAGCTGCATGCATGTTTCCCTCCTTCCAAGGTGCACCTTGAGAAAAGCTGCTTTATTTGCAATAGCTGATGTGACATTCAGGTTGGGTTTTTTTAAATTTTATTTTTTTTATTATTATTTCAGTGGTTTGGCAGCGGGAGCACCCAGAATTAAAAAAAAAAAAAGTCACATAATTTGTGGCAAGTGGAGTTCATAATCTGTTAATTTATTATCATTTCTGTCATCCTGGAGGGCCATTAGTAGAGGTAATAAAAGGAGATGTAATTATAGGATCTGAGGCCACTCCAGACACAGCTGCTGTCACTCCACTTGCCATATTTCATTCTGTGCTAGTACTAACGTCTTCCTGGTGAGAACAGCACAACAGCTACCCTGGGACAGCCTTCATCGTCACCCCTCAAGAGAAGTCTTGTCACCCTGCATCAAAGCAAGAAGAAAAGGTGGATGTTGTTCCAAGATAATTTGCATGGGGGGAGGGTGAGTAGTGGGGAGGGGGCCTCATACAGAAGGGAGCAACTCCACATTGGCTAAGTGTGGCTTTTGAGCTCATGGCTAATAAGGCTACTGAGCTAATAACATTTGCTAAACACAATTAAATCATGCTTTATTGTCATCATAGGAAACTGTGTTTAAGTTTTACTGATTTTATTTGCTGATTTTATTATACTGTGGGGTAGAAGTTGGTATTGATACCTGGGATCCTTCAGGTTTGGTATGACTTTAATGTCACACCTTTCTTTACTAATTCCAGTGTGAATACAAGGCAGGAATATGTGACTTTTTCTCCTTTCTCCATCCTTCTCTGACCAAGAGTTTATGCACACAGGAAGCAATGTCATGTTTTGCTCAAAATCCTTGGAAGGCAGAAATAAAGGGCACAGATAATTTAGACACCTGGCAGGCTCCTGGCCCTGCCCTGCTCTGCCCCCTTGCTGCCTAACTCAGTATGTTTCATACTTGTTGCAGAACTACAGAGTATTTTGTTCGATTATTATAAACTGTCTTTTATTATCTTTTTTTCTCAGTACTGCTCTCTTAGGTAACAATCCTTGAGTTCTCGCCTGTGCACAGTCCTGTTATAAGATACTGCTGCTGGTCTGAACTGTGCCAGGCTGATTACTGTGGCTGTTACTGTGTTGCAGGGCCTTTGATAGGAGAGGAAAATACACATAGAAATTTGAGATAATGGCAGGTATGTCCTGATTTCAGAAAGGAGAGGAGGACCCCTTTTCACAGTGCAGGAGCAGTCCCTACTACACTCCTGTTTTGGGATAGTATTGTCAGTCTGGAAAATCTCTGTAGGAACTCAGCTCATCCCACACGCACAAAGTAGGGAACCACAGCAGGGCACTCTGTGTGAACAGAAATAGCCAAGGCTAGAGCGATGTACAACAGCACCTCACTGGACAGCCACAGCAGCTAATTGCATTGCATTAAAACCATTCCAGTTAACACTCCAAATATTGGGTTAGTAGAGTAATCCAGGCTGAGTTCTCTAATCACCACTGCAACCCCACTTGTGATGAATCAGCCCCAGATGGATTCCAGCACTAGTGATGTGTATAATCCCTGCAGATATGGCAGATCTCATGTAAGAAGGGCACCACCAAGATTAACCTCTTCTCAGAAATACTGTCCTGAAAAAGTTTCTTCAGACTTCATAGTCCCATCTCATAACAATCCATATTCCATATAGTCCAGAAAACCATTAACTCTTGGGTCCCAGGAGAAATACTCTCTGGAAAAAGAGAAGCAGCTACCAAAAAGCCAAAAGAGGAGCAACGGAAAGAAACAAAATACATGGGAAAACTAAATTGTCTGATCACTCATGTTAAGATGCTTCGTCAAACAACGAAGAACTTAAAGCCAAGAATCAAAGCAAAACAACACAGACCCATGCAGCGGAAGACATAGACAGCATGCAATAAATGCTGTGATCCTGTATCAGAGCCTCATATATTCTCCTGACTCAAGAAAAGGGGACAGAAAGGAGGAGATAGCTGAAGTGAGCTGTTAATAGCTTTAGTGAGTTGTTCATAGTGAATGTCTGAAGCAATCTTTGGAAAGCAGCCTTCTAAATCCCAAGGATATCCCCTAAGTTCCCTGGCTGGCCTTCTCCACACACAAATCCAATCTGTATGTTTCTGGTGGGGTTGAGAAAGACTAGAGGGAGGGGAGCATTATCCCTTCCCAGTCCAAATCTGGGAAGAACCCAGAACTCAACACTGAGGGCCCTATCTGCTCCTTCAGCCTTGGTCCACCCTACCTGCAGGTGTGGGACACTTGTTATGTCACTCAGTCACACAGGAACACACTGGATATAGTCCATGAGCCTTCCAAGGCCAGTCACACTGCCAGTAAGTTGTCCTCATTATTTATCAACAAAGAAGCCTTGAGATTCACTGGCAATAGCATGTCATCTGTTGCAATGGGATTTGTTCTATGACAAATCCATTATGACAAGCTTTCCTGAGTCTGGACAAGAATGCTCACTATTGAGAGGGTGTGTATCTGCCTTGTTATTAGCACTAAAGTCCAGTCACTGCCATAATATTTATTCATCTATAAACACAACAGACCTAGGTCATGTTGATGTAG
>VYZQ01028233.1:30446-53998 GCA_013400655.1 Mystacornis crossleyi
CAGACCTAGGTCATGTTGATGTAGTACAAAATCACGGAAGTCCACCATACCATCCCTAAGGCTGTTCCCAAATGCTTTCACTGGGTTACTCAATGCTAAGTACAACAGAAAACTTCACTGTATCGTATCAAAGCCTTCTGCGTAATCCCAGGGCACACACACGTACAGTGATCAATTCATGCACCTCCATCATAGGCTGCATTGCAGTTTGTTACCAGTGAGAGCCCATCACTAGCAGTTTTTTGTGACAGTACTTTCCACTCATCACTATAGGAAAAAGTCCTGGTTGAGGCCAAAACTGATAAGCACAGAGATAAATAATAGCTCCCTTTGCTGTTCATGCTTACACCCTTGCAATCCCCCATTTACCTGGGATGTGCTTTGCCCAGCCAATGATCACCACCAGTTCCCTGTCTGCCAGGTCACAGAGGGTTGTCAGGGCTTTGATGTCACTCTCCGGCATGGTTGGATCAGGCATGGCATAAATCTTCTCTGGCTCAGCCACCAGCAAGTGGGAGACGATCTTAGTCACTGCACATTTCAAAGGAGAAGTTGTTGTATCTCTCGTGACATAAGGTGAACCCTCCTGGGATAAGACATGACTATAGAGCCCCTAGGACCTCAGTAATGGTTTTGGTCACAACAGAAAACCACACTGCAGCTACACAAGCTGTAGTGATCTGCCTATGCCAAACCAGCTCTGCACAGGGATGACAAAAGCAGGAAGCTGCTGTAATGTTGTCAGTCATTGTCTCAGGTAGGTCCAGTGAGGGGAGAAGGAGGTATAAGCAATCAGTTGGTGGCATGTGGAAAAGTTTAAAGAGCTATAGTAGTATTGAAGAGAGAAATCAGCATGGGACTGGTTTTGTTAACATGGCTTGGGTAAAGGAAAAGATCAGAATATCACTAAATGGATTTACATAATCTCCTAGTAAAAGGTCTGGTATTTAACCCTAGGTACAATGAATACAGAACCCGAGCTGTACCTAGGTCTGTCTAATCTACCCCTACACTATGATCATAAGAAAAAATTCCAGTGCTGTTGACTGATACAGGAATCGGAAGTGACAAGTGCTCTGTACCTTTGGGGAGACCAGTGAGAAGAAATACAGGGGCAGCTCTGAGGACCGCATTTCAAGACCAATACGTACACGGCTTTTTAGCTGGGGGAGGGATCTGTAAGCTCAGATAAGTGCTGCTCTCAGAATCCAGTCTCCTTTTGTATTTCTGACGACCTCCACGGACTCGATCCAGACGAACACCTGCAGGTAAAACCAAAAAAGTCCTCGTGATTCCTTAGTGCCTTACGGAACCTTGACATGCAAATACTAAAATTTGCCAAGTAAGATGTTCCCCACACTCCAGGGAGCTTCCTTCTCCCAAACAGTTGAGATCTCAGCTGAACCCATCAATCTCAATACCAGATAGACTGCCTCCAGCTCTAAGCATGCTGCTCTGAGCTTTACTTTTATTCAAAACATTAATGAAGACAGAAATTAACCCATTCAAACTCCTGAATCACTATCAATCTGATGGGCAAATGAAAAGCTTCAGACCTCAATGCCCTCTACATGATCCTCCTTTTAAAAAGAAAGACTTTAAACGTCAATCAAACCTGCAGTTATAAAAATAAGCTTTTAGACTGTTCTCAAAAATGAGAAGTTAAACGTTCTGTGACCTCTCACTGTTTATATTTGAAAAAAGTGACCTATAGCAAACAGCTAATGAACTATGAATTCAACAGTGATGCTTCAGCCTTGATCAAGTAAGGCAACTGTAATAAAAGTAGAATCCAAATAAATAGAAACAACCTTGACTACAATAAAGCAATGATAAAGACGAGGTAGGGAAACACTGAAGAATTTGTTGCAGCTTTTTCAAAATACAGTGAATCAAATTGGAAACTGCACTTTGAAAAAAATTCCCAGTGACTGGGAAGTACCTGTGACCATCACCATGCAAAAAACCATAGCAGCATCAATAGACTGGGAACAGTAACTAAACTGTGCTATTAGTACAAAACACGATGTTAAAAAGAAACTGTGAAAAAAACCCTTAGATATTTCTGCAGTTGTCTGTTATTTCTGACCAGCCATATGGTCTCTGATAATCAGTCTGTGAAATTGGGGTAACTCAGTCTTGCTGGGAGAAGCAGCTTTGGAAATAAAAAATCTTTCAAAGTAAATGTAGGAGCATTTGATCAGAATAAAATTTTGAATTTACACTATACAAGTACTTCCTTAGAAACACACAGGAGTTTATCTAGTCTGATCATGGGAACCAATTATATGATACACTTACTAATCACATTCGGTTATTAATATTTTGCAATCATACCACTACATAAACACAAACAACTAACAGCAAACACTCCACATCGGTTTTGAAGTGACGCTTTTTGAACAACACCTGAGAAAACACCTGAAAAAACCTGCAGTCTGCTGGCAAATATTCTACCCTAGAAGGAGGCATGTCTGTCACACTGCATTTCAATGCCATGTTTGCTTACTTCATCAGGGAAAAGAGAAAGCTTTTACTGTAATGCTCACACCAGCCACACCTGCACCACCTGAAACCACTACTTGCAACAACATCTAGATCCCGATACTCCTCGTGGCTAGAGCACCAAAACAGTCTTACTGACAGACACGATCAACTGGCAGCCCCCTAAGCAGAAAGAATACCAGGCCAACAACATTCAGTCTGGCAGCAGTATCTCCCACTGAGCAGGAGAAGCAGGAATGAGCAGGCATGGAGCTCTGCAGAGCAAGGGAACTGCTGCTGCAGGTGGCTGCTCTGGCAGGACAGCAGATGTTGAAGATGGAGAGAAAGGTATGAAGCTGATATAGGTGAACTCAGGTCACACTGAGTAATTTCTTTCCCCTGCCCCATTTTCTGTTTCTGATTCTGTATGGAGAATTCACTGACTGTAGTGGTTTGATTCGCATTTTCCCCTTTCAGCAATATCCAGGGCCAGGATAATAATGCTAACTCTCGCTGTGGAGAGAAACCTGAAAGATTTTAAAGTCCTTCCGTGGTCACTCTCCTCTCCCAACGAGCCGGGTGGGGATTCCCCCCCCTTTTCCAGTGCAGCCTGGATCAGTCCATGGCAGATGGTGGGACTGTCTCCACCCCTGGGGCAATCGGTTCCAGGTTCCCAGTTCCTGGGAATAAAATGGCAAGATGGACGGCGTCAGATCCCCACCGAAGTCATCAACAAAATCACAGCAATGTCTCCACCAACTAACAAGAAGGAAACACAGGCTTTCTTAGGTGCCATAGGCTTTTGGAGGATGCACATTCCTGAGTACAGCCAGATTGTGAGTCCTCTCTATCTGGTTACTCGCAAGAAGAATAATTTCCACTGGGGCCCTGAAAAGCAGGAAGAGGTGTCAACCCATGACACTGACATCACTAAGCGTAAGTACCACCTTTCTCTTCCATTAGATGGTATTGTTTCTGAAAATTATGCCTATTGCTTCTTTTACCTCCACTTCCAGTGGTAGATAGCCTGTGGGCAAGACTCCTTCCTGGGAGCCCAAACACACTCCACAGAGCAATTTCAAATAGGACAGCCAGGGAATCCCAAACCTGAGGTTATCTAGGGAGATCCCTGAGGAACAGCAGTAATAAAGTCCTGGATGAAGCAGGAAATTTTCATTTTCATCCATGATTTCTTTCCCTCTATAAATATGCCCTGGTTTCTTAAGAAAGAAGACCTCTATTCCATGCTTTGCTGAATGAATGACACCTGCCTATAAGCCAGGAGAGAAGGGAGAGAGACAAGTTTCTGGAACTGCCAGTAAATTAAACAACCAGGTATGAAAATTAAAAGGGTCAGGAATACATTATTGAAAGACTGTAGAGGAATCCAGAACAGGCTGCCAAGGCTTCAGGACTGAATCACATCTTCCCAGGACCCTCCCAGATAAGGGTCACAAGTGGGTGCATTCCCTCACACCAGTGGTCAGGGGGAGGCAGGGAGATGCCATTCTTGGCCAGCAGAAACCAAAACACAGCCCTCCAGGATGCTTTTGCTGTGCAGTTTGCTAAGCAGTGGGGAGGGGGAGCTAGGAGGAGTAGGGAGGAGATGGGGGAAGGAGTCTGTTTCCTCCTCCCAAGGAGAAGAATGCCATCCTCCTGTGCTTGGCAGATGGATGGCTGCACAGGTTGCAGCAGTATTAGGGACCCTCAATCAGATTATAAGGACACAAGGGACTTAAGTGCATTAAAAAAAGATAAGGAAGATGCAGAGAGATTTACCCTCCATCCCTCCTTCCCTCACTGAGCAGACAGAGGTCTTTTTGCCCAAGGACTTCAGCTTGTTAATTTTGAACAACTGTTTGTCCTCCTCTTGTTCCCTTTCCCGTGCGACACTCCTTGAGGCAAACGTTTTCAATCAGCACTTGCAGAGCCACAATTCTACCCTGTCATCATTGCTCCCGCCATAGAGCTGGTGAACAGGCTGATCCCCATACAGCACATCCCAGCTGCAGCTGCTGAGTGGAGTGACCCACAGGTACTACACTAAACAAAAGCATTTCAACTCCTGAGTCCCTGACTGTGACACTCCAGACAAAAGCCTCATAGTAAAATCCTTTTCTTAAAGATGGGACAGCCTAATGGGTCATGTCTAGATGGAAGGAAAGGGCATGGCAAAAAAATCAGTACCTGTGCTATTTAGGCACTCAGGTTAATGCCTGCTGCTCTGCTTGATTTCCTCTGTGGTTGATTTTAAGACAGGCAGGCTGGTTACAGTGCAGCTCTGAGAGGGACACTAAAGGACAGACATTAAAATGGAGTGGGGAGGTGTGGTGGGTGAGCTCAGAGAAGCAGCATGAAGGAAAACACTGAGCAGAGAAGAGATGGAGGGGGATGTAAACTGGGATATGAAAGGAAGTGAGAGAGTGTAAGGAGAAGGGAGACAAAAGAGAGGGCTGGAGCAAAGCTGAGTGGCACACAGGCTGTAATCACAAGGGCAGGTTTCACACCACATGCGCAGCCACCTGAGCGTTAACTGCAAGGTGCAGCAGCCATGTATAAGATGCCACTGGCCCATGCTGAAGGCTTACATAGGATTTGGTACTGCAGCCTCACAACAAGACAGCAGCAAAAGAAAGCTGTTGCCTTCCAGCTCCTGCACAAACCCTATTCTCACATGAATCACAACTGCCCAGTTCAAAGGAGAGAAGGCACTCATCCTATAAAAATGTCACCACCTGAGGCACTCCTGGTCCCTGCTTTGTGTCAGCAAGGAGATGAGATGCAACAGTATAGGGCAGCATTTGGAAAGCACCACCCCTTGATAACTTACCTTGCTGGCAGTTCCTTCAAATGAAGGCTATCTGTTCTGGAAACATCCCCTCTCCTCCCACTCCCCTGTGCTGCAAGAAAGTGCTGCTGTTCATTGCATTTTATTATCTTTAGAGAGCTCCTGCATAAAAGGCCTGGCACCTCATCTGACCTAGCTATGGAGCTGACCCTGGTGTAGGCCACAGGGATTGAGTTCCAGCTCCCTGGCACCTTGTTCTCAGCTCCCCTGCCTGCCCAAGCCCCTCTGACCTTGCAGGGAGGAGGGCAGGGCCAGGACTAGTGCAGGATTTCTCGGCTCAGCATCCTGCCTGGGGCAGGGATGTCAGTTTTCTAAGTGTCCTGTGGGTGCCACTCGTGTTCCAAGCACTCTTGCAGAGAGGTCTGTGCCAGCACCAAGCCTCTGCAGTGGGAGAGCTGATCTGCTGATCGTTCAAGCTCCCTGCATTTCTCTGACATGCCCCTTGGAGAGACGTCTGCCCGACAACTTTGGGATCAGATGTCCCCTTACTGACTTGATAACATCAGGCCTTGGGATTTTTTTCTTAATGGAAGTAAAATAATTCCAGCTTTTTTTAAAAGCTGGACCCAGGCCGAGACTGTCGGAAGTAAAAATAGCCAAGTATGCAGAGGCGACAGCACACAGAGTCAGGTTTAGTTTCTTTTTTATTTTCTGGGGTCTAAAAATACTCTTAAAAGCTCTGTGAAGCTAAGCCCTGGCCAGTGGGAAATGCAGTCAAGGCCCAATATCAGCTGTCGTGTCAAATTACCAGCCTCACCTCACTTTCCATTGAGTCCTATCACATGCCCATGGATTGATAGGAACAGAAAGATCTATCTTGCCAAAAGAGCTAACGGAGGAGCCAAGCTACAGGCTTTGCATGGTACAATATATGTCTAGACCAAGAAGGACACAACCAAAGAGAACACAGGGCAAGCGTTGGCAAGGAAGCAGTGGCAAAAGGGCTGCTTTGCTGAGCTTCCCTGATACATAGCCAGGTCCTGTGTCCACTGCCCACCTAAGCCCTGAGCTGCAGTTTCCACACCAATACAGCCTGCTTGCTCTCCCAGGGTCTGAGCTGGGATGGTGCTCTGTAGGTAGCAGAGATGCACCTGTCCCCAGGAGCTGCAGTCTAAAGTACGTGTGTTGGTACTGGCCAAGGAAGCTGGAAAGTATAGGCTAAGAGCAGAGAAAAAAGGAAGGGAGAAGGGTTGTATCCAAAGTGTCTCCTACAAAATTTCCCCTCTTCCTTTCTGCTCTGAATTTCAGGAGAGACAACAGCATGTAGCAAAGGGATGAATGAGCCAGGACGAAGCCTATCAAGGAAACAGAGAGCAGAGATGACCATAAAAATCAAGCCTGCCAAGATGGAGAAAGAAATAGACTGTAGGGAAAAGCATCTCTGCCTAACAGGAATGGAGAGGCTGCAAACTGACTAAGCTCTCTTTTGTTACTCAGATTCCAGCTTGGCAATGAGAAAAGATCCCTATATACTATTAGGCTCTAACGCTGTGGCAAAAAGAGGTCAGCCCCTAGAGAATCTTCTGGTAGGTAACTGATGCAATTACCCAACTCATCTGAAATACAGGAAAGCAACTTGAGGGTCACAAATCAGCACAGCCAGAAGAATCCAATGACTAGGCTGGTGCAGGTGAACAAGCCTGGAAATTACACTTGGAGAGAGGGTGGGAAACTATCCTGGGGATAAGGGGCAGTGGAGATGAAAATCCATCTCCAGTGTTACAAGAGCTTACAGAGTGATTAGATCAGTTCAAGTAGGATGCTGCAGTCTCTTCCACCTTTGATGTTTTCAGGGTTATGTTAGTCAGGTGGGAAAGGTTCTTCGCTGTCGGGCTGACTGAAGAGTCCCTAGACCCAGAGAGACATTAGCCCTGTGATACCTGATGATACCTGGCCCCAGAGGCTCTCACATGCCTTGGAGCACTGACACAACGTGTCAGCTCCTCGCACATAGGAACGCAAGCAGCATGTCCCAAATGGTTGGTCCAAAGCATACAGAGTCAGGTGAAACCCACACAGCTTGCAAAGCAGTGCTTCTCCTCTGCCACTGCCAGCCAGCTCTGCAGGGCTGCCTGCAGCACTAGCCACTGCTGTCTGTCAAATGTACTTCTTTCTTCCCATGCTGAGCCCCTCTCACTTGACTCCTCCAGTCACTCTGGAAACTCAGGAATTAACAAGGGCTTCAAGGGCAAATGGGAATGAAGAATACCTGAGTACCTTGCTCTCTGCAACAACTCTCTGTAATAAGCCTCACACTCACATGTTCAGCCTGTGTCCATGGTCCATGCAATCGTTCTCCTTTGACTGCTTCCCCTCCCAGCCCTCCAAACACTCTGAAGCAGGTCAGCAGCTCTATTGGTTATGTCACCCATGGCCACAGTGCCTGCACAGCAGCAGGCTGAGGGGCACTGTGCAAAAGGAACAGATGCAGGCTCATGCCTGCTAGGAAAAGACCAAGATTGCCTTTCACAACAGGACCTAGAAGATGATAAAGCCTCAGTCCCACTGACTTTTCAAGAGGTAGAACTCAGAAATAAAGCCCCAAAGGGGTGTTTGCTACCTAGAGGAACCTGCAGCCCTAGGTGTGATTTAACTCACCTTGCTTTAGACTTTGATGGCTCCCTTATGTGCATCTGGGCTCCCTTGACAGACAACGGAGGAAAAGGCACCTCCACATTCAGCTCACTGGCCAGACACTTACCTGAGGAGGCATCATACAGATACTTCTCTTCACCGACTACCAATTGAAACCCTGCAGGGTCAAATCAATGGTTTCTCTAGTCCAGTTTTCTGTCTCACTGTATTCAGGTGGAGCAGATTTTGGAACAGGTAGAGATGCATAAGCATGGATCAAGAACAACAATTTTTGATACGTGACACAATGGAGAGGCCCCCACCACTACATGAAGAGAGGTTTACTTGTGATAGAGATCCACAGAGGTGGGGGAGTTAGACCCACCAACAAAGCAAGCTCTGCTTTGGCCAGCCTCTTACAGCAGCTCTGCTTGAGCCTTGAAGCATCTCCTCAATTCCTCACATCAGCAGTGGCTTCTCTAATGCTAAGAACTACTGTTCACTTCTTATTGAATTCTTAAATTGGAACAGCTGTGCCAGGAAGTAAAGACCCTCGCAGGATACCCTGCAGGTCAAGGGCTGGCAGTGTCTTCAAAGGTGAGTCAGGGAAAAGGATCGAGAATCTCGGCAGAGCTGAGTCACTGCTGCACGCAGGTTATCAGAGGCACATGCCTGAAGTTACTACTGTAGAGCAGTGGGGCATATA
The DNA here is from genome assembly GCA_013400655.1 of Mystacornis crossleyi. Taxonomy (NCBI): domain Eukaryota; kingdom Metazoa; phylum Chordata; class Aves; order Passeriformes; family Timaliidae; genus Mystacornis; species Mystacornis crossleyi. The sequence continues at coordinate 39,059 of VYZQ01028233.1, forward strand.
TTCAATCCCATCCCATTCTTGCTTACCTTGAAGAATCTTACCTGCTGTGTTGTCAGACCTGCCTAAAAGCTTCTAGGACAGCAGCTGGGTTCTAAAAATCCCAGGATGGTTGTTGCAGTTTTTATCTGCTTCCTCTTTTCTGTATGTTATAAGAGCACTAGGCACAGTTTTGGTGACAGAATACACAAACTATTTACTGTAAACCTCTGCAGAGGTGATGCCTCTCTGAATCCACCCAGATGTATATTGACGGAGCCTGGACTTCATGTTTGAAAGAATGGAGATCTAGTTAGCTGTGGTAAGAATCACAAAATTCAAAATGAATGGGAGGAACCAAATTAAACAGATTCATAATCCATTCGATAAGGGAGAAGGTGCAGGTTTGGTTCTGGATGTGCCATTCTTATGTCCAGAAAAGAGATACCAAGTGCCCTCAGCCCAATGTGCAATTTGTAGACAGTCCATCTGCTGGAAGCCTCCTCTTTGGAGAATTACCATCAACCTGCCAAAGGCAGCACATGCTCTCTGTCACAACTCAGCTCCAGCCACATTGCAAATGCTCAATTTATGCCTTGGAAAATAGTTGGGTGTGGAAGATAGAGTCATCAAGATGCCACTCACTGCTCCTAGAGATCCTGTTTCAAAGGACAGGGGGTTGCCTGTCTGTTTTTAAACACAAGGATATTTTAGAGAAAGAAAAATAATTTCTTCATTCTCTTTTTTCATTTGGACACCTCCAATAGTGGTATTTCTGGCAGTGGCTGGAGGCAGAATACTCTATAAATACAAAGCCATTAAATTGCACACAGCAGCAACCTGATCGGGGCTACCTTTTAATTTCCTGACATGAGCTGGCCACTAACCCAATTACCCAGGGTCCCCGGAGGAGCCCTCATCCTTCCCAGGAAGCACAAAGCAAGAACCCAAGCATATTGCAGGGATGTCAGCTGAGCTTTCACTGAAATCAAATATCTTTTTGAGAACACATGGCCTGGAAGCAGGGATGGGGGCAGGAGGGAGAGGCTGCTGGAAGCACTTCGCTCCACTGAGAGATTCTTTCACTTGAAAACAGAAATTAAACACCCTCCATTTGGTTATGTTGCTGAAAAGGAGCTCTGCTGTTGATTCAGTTATCTGGATTTTAGTAGAGGATGAAGGCAAAGTTGTAAGTGGAAGTGGTTTGAAATCACCAGTGCTTGGAATCCCTTGCTCAGATAGTAGACGACTGCATCAAATTTACAACATAACACTGTCAAGTCTGTCCAGGATGACAGATTTGATTCCTTGCAAAAAATTTACGACATCAGCAGTTGGTAAGGGAAACCGAAGAGTTAGGAATAAACACCAGGGCAATTCCACAGAGTACAGGGTTTCCTAAGCAGCCAGGGTCTTGAGGAGGAGATGGATTTAAGAGATAGCTGCTTCTGAAATTTGGAGATTACAGTTTCACCATCTCGGAAGTGGGGATCACCTCCAGCATTCACAGAGATGCAGGCACTTAGGTAACACAAGGGTTACCAGGTTACTGAAAGCTTCTAGGAGGCAGGATATTCCCAAAGACACAGGGAGAGGAAGGAAAGGGGAACAATTAACAGGAAGATGAGCTGAATGAACTTTGTGGCTCTCTTCTGTAGACTTCTCCTGCCTGTTTCACTGCCTGGTACTGCAGTGTCCACACATTCCAGCAAACGTTACATCAGAAATAATATTAGATAGATAGGAGTCCAAGAGCTTGGGAGATTTGTAGTTAAGAATTTGGGTTCCCTGTTGAATTTTAGTATGTTCTCTAGAATTTCTTATTGAAATTCATTAGGACCAAAGGAACAAAGCCTGGAAAAAGAATGGGCTTACTACAGCTCAAGATACAGCTTTGGGAAGAAAGAGAGGCATGCAGGTAAGATAAATCACATGTCTTTACTGGATAATTGCCTAACTTCTCTCTTGCTGTTAAAAAGCCTCCCTTTTCTGCATCCAGGTCAAGGCTATGTTCTTCTACCTTCCTTCCTTGCATTTGTAGACTTCACCCTCACCACACAAGGGTGATTCCTGAGAGCCAGGAGGCTAGGTCTGAGGACAACTTACCTTCAAAGACATTCAGAGTGTGGTAAAACACCTCATACAGGGCAGGTTTTCTATCCCACGAATCCCCACTCCTGATTTTAGCACATGCAGTGCATGTACCCCTGGGAACTCCTATTTTCTATTTTCTGAAATAAGGTATACCTGATCTATCACAGGACACATGCCCAGGGTCCTTTCAATCTTTTTCCTCCTTCTTGGAAGCCAACCAGTGATGTCTGCAAGAAACTGGGCAGAAGCCACTCATACATCTCAGGAAGCTGCACTTAGGACTCAGTCATGAGTCTCTGAAGAGACAAGTCTCAGCACTGGCAGGGAGCAGACAACAGAACTTCAGCAACATAATATACCTCACTTCTATTAAGAAGGAAAACAAGACTCAAAGGCTGGTGAAATAATCAATGGCATTTCAACGCCTGGATGAGATTTTTTTTTACAGACATTTTCTTTGCTGTGTGGTTTTCTCCTGTGATGTGACACAATTGCACATGCACGCACTTCATGAAAAGCATTTAGTGACCCAGCTTTGCTTCCTTTTCAGGACTGTTTATGCTCCATTTGGGTCTCTGCAGATGTGCCAGCACAGAACACGGAATACAGCTTTAGAAACCACACAGTCCTTTGAAGAAAAAGTTCTGCAGGGCTTCCACAACAGTAAAGGACCAAATACCCAGACAACAGCCAGTCTGGTCTATTTGGTATGGTATAGTTTGATATGTCTGATATTGCCTCTCCTCCACTTGCCTGTCTGCCATTTCCAGCCAAGGATGAGTTCTGTAATGAGAGGCCTTGATGTTTCATTGCATCTCACCTGCTATCCCCATCCCTCTTCCAGTGATCTCAGACCATTTCCTTTTCATGGGCTGTACTGTGTTTATGTGACAAGGTTTTGGTAGCAGGAGACTGCAGGGGTGGCTTATGTGAGAAGACAGAAACTGCCCCTATGTCCACTCCAGACAGCTCCAAAATGGATCCACCACTGTCCAAAATTCAGCCCGTCAGCCATGCTGGTGGTGCCTCTGTGATAACACATTCAAGAATGGGTAAAAGCAATGGAGAGAGAGGCATGGAAATTAGCCCTACAGACACCAGTCAGAGAAGAGGAGGTGGCCCAGGTTCTGGAGGATATTTTCCTGTAGTCCATGGTGAAGACCATGGTGAAGCAAGTTGTTCTGCAGCTCATGGAGGACTCCAGTAGTGCAGATATCCACCCTGCAGGCATGCAGGAACCCACACTGGAGCAGGTGAACATGCCCTGAGGAAGTTACAGCTTGTGAAAGGTCTGTGCTGGAGCAAGCTCCTGGTAGGAGCTGCAGCTCAAGGAGAGGAGCCCATGCAGGAGCAGGTTTTCTGGCAGGAACTGTGCCCTGTGGGAGAGCTACAGTGGAGCAGTTTGTTCCTGGACAGTACCCCATGGAAAGGACCCACACTGGAGTCTGTAGGAAGGACTTATATTGAAGAAGTTCATGAAAGGCTGTATCCTGTGCGATGGGCTCCACACTGGAGTGGGAGAACAGTGTGACGAGAGAAGAGCAGCAGGGATGAAGCACTACACACTGACCACAAACCCCCAGTCCCAATTCACCTGTGCTCCTCGAGGTGTTGGAGGTAGATGTCACGAGTGAGTTGAGCCTCGAAAAACAGAAATGGGAGGAAAGTGGTCTTGGTTTTGTTTTTCTTTCTCAATATCTTACTCTCTCATTAACTGACAATAAATTAAATTAATTTTCTCTAAGTCGAGTTTGGCCCATGACAGTAATTGCTGAATGATTTCCCTGTTGCTATCTCAACCCACAAGCTTTTTCAACATATTTTCTCTCTCTCCCCTGCTGAGTATGGAGAGTGAGAGAGCAACTTGGTGGGCACCCAGTGGATAACCAAGGTCAACCCACCAAACTGACGTACAGAGGAAGACTGACACCACTGTCCTTGCCACTTGCAAGGTGACACACAGGACTGTGACTTCAGAGAGGCAGCACAGGTGTGGAGGGCAAAGTTGTGAGGTCATGTTTAACCAGCCAGCCAATGTCCAAAATGAAACCTCTGAGCCCACAAACACAAGCCATGTGTCATCTGCAATTACATCTGCCTCTTGAAGACAAACAAATTGCTGTAGAGCAGAAAGGTTAAGGGTGGCTAGAGTGTGAATGGCAAGGGTATATTCTTCCTAAAACTGACAAGGTACACTGAGTTTTTAAAAGAGACCTGCTGAACTTTCTGTCTATCATTCCAGAAAGCCAGGAAGATCTAGACCTACTCTGCAGAGCCCAGAGTTAAAGAACTACACTTAGTCATTGTAGGCACAAGACAGAGAGCGATGGGAGCAAAGAGAGGCAGTGAGGTGTGGGATTCCCAGCTCTGACCAATGCCTCTCAGCTGCAAGTTGCAGGGCATGCTTTCCTTCACTGGCCAGATGTGTAGGCAGGTATCATCTTCTCCATTTCGGGTGAGCAGTATCACAGGCTGCTCAGGCTTCCCTCATTTTTGCAGAGCAGAGGGGCATGAAATTCTACTGGACAAAGCTGTGAAGATGCCCATATCCACTGCCTGCAGGCTGGCGGTTCAGCAAGGCGAAGAGCAGCAGAGCACAGATTTTCCGGGGACAGCGTCTCTCTGCACGAACATTGGGACTGGAGTCTGCCGGAATGCTGGACTTCAGATTCAGCAGGTTCCTATATGAGCCTGCTGGGGGCTAATTAATGCTCCTTGCGGGCACACTCCAGATGGAAGGGGAAAGTGAGAGGCAGCCAGACAGGCCAACACTTCAGACATTTGAGCCAGCTGGGCTCCGTGGGCAGAGCTTTCTGCTTGCCACTTTCCCCAGTGAGTCTTGCCTGACCTGCAGCATCATGCTAGGAGAACCTGAGACAGCAAAGCTCTGGTGTCCGTGCAGTTCCCTTGTTGCAGTACATTGATCAGAGCTCTCTTAAAGAAAGTGGCCTGGATATCTGAGACACCTATTGATTGTTCCACTGGCTCTCTTCCTGCCCTGATCCTCATTCACTCGGCATTGCCTGAATAACCTGCAGGTCTATGTTAGGGCCAGTCTCTCCGCATCTTAAAGGGCTACATTCACAGCTTTCTGCGTACCTGCAGCCTATGTAGGGAGAAGAGATGTCTGGTGACCCTTACATGCAGCCCCACGGGGAGGGTCCAAGTCTTTCCTGCAGCATCAAGCTGAGCATTTCAAGGTTAAAGCAGACCTTGAAGTCATGGTTATTTGTTTTTGCAATCTTTGAGTACTGATGCCTTCTGCTTGGAGAACAAGATAATGCCACATGCCCGGCAGGCAGAAGGTGGCATGTACATCATATATGGCAACAATAACCAGGAAAATGAGAAGAAATCATGAAGCCCTTAATTAGTTACTAATGGAACATCATATTCTTCTTTAGCAAAAGTATAGTTTCTTTACCCAGAAACATCCCCACTAAGTTACAAGCCCAGTGACTTCCCCAAGGACATCAAGGAGAAAACTGTGAAGAGAAGAACTGATTTCTAGATCTTGCCTTTAACCAAAAGACTGCCTTTCTCCAAACTTGTAATAATCAAGCAGGACAAAGAACATGGCTTAGCAACCTTCTGCCATGCATGAACCCAGGGATGAAGAGAGAGATACACTAAGGCAAAGCAGGAAGGGGATCTATTAAAAGGAAAAATAATCATAGCCCAAATATCAAGAGACATCCTAATGAGAGTTTGGAGACTGCAGAATAGGCTCTCTGGGGAAACCAAAACATCAGGGATTTTTAAAAACAGTTAAAATACTAGAACGGTACATTTGGGAACACTCGTGCCTTGGCAGAGAAAAGGGATGGATGAGCTAATAGGATGACAGATCAGAGATGGAAAAGACCAATGAACCTTTTCTAATCTGAAATCCCTTGTCAATTCTGCATTTTGAGCAAGTCAAACAATTATAGATTTGTTCTTTCTAGAAACTCTTGGCTCTGTGGAGACCAAACGGTGTAACACCATTTTTCTCCCTTCCTGGATTTGGCTTTTAAAGATGTGTATTGATCGAATTCTGTATACTAATACTTTGTGCTTCTACCAAGCTTCACATGAAGTTAATTAATCAGTCCTCACAATTCTTTTGCAAAGCAAAGCAGTATGATCCTTATTTCTCAGCTTGGGATTCTGAGCAAAAAAAAGAGAAAAAATGGTGCCTGCCCGACATCACTTGACCACTCTGTGTTAGGACACAGGAGCCCTATTTGCAGGTTGCTAGGGTAGTCTCCCCTGCTCTTCTTGATATTATCATGTGCTCTTGTATCCCATTGCTATCAATAAATCTTTATGCTGTATATTCCACAGCTCTAAATATTATGGGCAGGATCACAGATACACTAACATCAATAGCAAACCACCCTTCCCCAGTGACTTTAATGATGCCTGTTCAATCCCTATGTGAATAACTAAATATGCTTCAGCACAAAAGCAGCCATAGAGTCAAATTTCAGTTTGCCGTGAGTAGTATCCCACAGGGTTGGGGAGTTCAGGCACAGCATGGTGTGAGTGAATTTACACCACTTTCCAGCCTAACTCTGGTCTGGAAGGAGTTAACTGTTTTCACAGAACTTGGAGGCTAAGCTATAAAACCCTTCACAGGACTGCGCTCTGAACAGTGCTGAACTCCCAGAACTGGAAGCAGAGATAACCTGACCACAGAGTCAGAACTCCAGCACTGGCTCCCGTGACTCTGTTCCCCCAGCTGCCAGCTCCAAGAGGCTCAGCTGCTCAGCTGCTGTGCAGGGCAGCACAGACACTGGCAGCCAGGTAGCCTGAACCTACGCTGTTGCTCTGCAGAATGATTGGAGCCGCTGCAAGCTTTTAAGGTTGTTTTATGGGATTCATATGAATAGGCTACAGTGCATTAACCACCTGCACTCCCACGAAAGCCAGTGTCACCAGTGTATATTGGCTTTAATGGGTAAGGAGATACATCCCCTCCCTGAACTACCACATGAAGAGAAGCAGGTTTCCAGCAGTCCCTAACTACAACGTAGGTGCCTCCCTCCCAGTAGGAGATAAGGATCCTCTGAGTCTACCACCTCTACACCCAGGTCAGGAAGGGCCAAAGTATAGAAGCCAGCATTTATTCCCCTTGTAACTGGTGTGCTCTAGAAGGAAGATATTTAACCACAGAAACTACGCATCCATCAAAGAACAAAACGGGTTTAATGTCTAATCTACATTCTTAACAACACTGGTTGCTATCAACCTGCCTCTCAAGAAATGAGAGAGCTCTAGTGAGAAGCAATACACACTCAAGTGACATTGTACAATTTATCACCAGCTGCTGTGACATTATGACCTGGAAGAAAGTTGTATGCTGGCATCTCGACTCCAGCATACAGGACTTGTGCATAACCACAGCCAGCAGCTGTTTCTTGTGGTTAAGCTGAGAGGACCTCGCTCTGCTGGTGTAACAATGCAGACAGTTACGTGCAATGCTTCTCCTTCCTTCCCCTCCTCCCCTCACTGCCTTTCCCAGAGGGACCCAAGGGAAACAAACCTTTAAAGTCAATCCATAACAATGTGTTTAATTGCCACTGAATTCCCTGTGGTTCCCCTTGAATGGACAAGGATTGAAAAGGGGGGTGTGGGAGGAAAAACAGCACAGGAGAGAAGCTGAACACTGCTCAAAGAGCGCTGAACAGATCAATAGGCTGAGCAAAACACAGGCTGAGTATGCAGAGCAGGGGACCCACTGCTCCCAGACAAACCTGTGCTACAAACCATCTTCAGAAAGTCTCCTGAGTGGTAATACAGGCAGACCTTCATTGCACACTGTGCCACAGCTCTGCATTAACTCCATCCTTCCCTTACAAAAAGCAGCTGACCCAGTCATGATCATGAAAGAGCCTCTCCTCCTCAACACTGAAAAATTACTTGGGGGCAAGAAGAGCAACACCTTTCAGCCCAGGATTCCTTTGGGAAAGGAAACAGTCTGACAACACCAGTTTCCAGTTATTTGTCAGATTTGCAAGTACTAGAAATAATATCCAAGCATGAGAGCACTGACTAGAACCACTTTCCTCTCTGGACTGCCCTCTTGGTCACTGCCCATCCTGACTCTTTTACAAAGCCTGTAGAAAGATACATCCAGAAACACAAAGAGGGCAAACATGTAGTTAGCCTGGGAGATTCTGCAAGGTCTGGAATCCCAGGCACTGTTGGGACAGAGAAAAATTCTGACTCTGTCTTACCTTCTTTTAGCATCCCCACTTTGAGGCATTTCATGAAGCGACAGGCCTGACAGGACTTGCGCCTCCGTTTCGTGATCTCACACTCATTGGTGGCCGGGCAGCTGTATTCAATATTCCCTGTAATCAAACATAGAGATGGTCACCCAGGAATCACGGTCTCCCCAAGGATCCAGGGACAGGCTGTAGTGCCCGGATATTCCCACCACCATCAGTCTGTATATGTTGCATGTTTGCTCACTCGCTTGCGCAGAGCCGCTGAGACTAGGGGCTGACTGTGGTGCTGGGCTTTCAGGCACGTGTCCTCCAGGCATGTCATCATCCCTTGTGCTGCACCCCTTGTGCTGCACCCCTTGTAACCTGGCCTGTTCCCTGAAGTCCAGGGATGAGAGTGGGAGCAGTTCAGACATTACTAGCATTTCCTTTGCTGCCAGTCTTGCTCCATGTCTGTGGGATGGATGTCACCTCTCCTTTCTTGCCCTGCTTTAGGAACCAGGGAGCTCAGAGACAGCATGTCCTCCTTTGCTTCCTCCTGCCAGCTGGCATACTAGAGGTAGCAGGGAAGCAATAGGTCTGCACTGAGAAAGATGGGTAGGGCGTCCTGTAAAATGAACGTGGGTTCTCTGTGCAAATCTTTACTGTTTTACTTTATTAGTCCTTGTGCACCTGCCTCTCATCCCTCTGCCCAGAGTGTTATCTTTTCTTTCCTCATTCCCTTTTATTTATGATCACTCCACAACACTGCCTCCAAGACAAAAAGAGAAAGAAGCATCCCAAATATTTTTCTAATCACATCATATAAGTCAGGAATATAACTGAAAAATGGATGAGAGGGTCTGATAAGAGGATGTAAGTGGAGTTATGCTGGATCACAGTGTAAGGCAACAATTATTTAGTACTAGAAGACAACAAACATAAATGGCTGTCTCCCTCTTGCCATTCGCTTTGAGGTGATGTTTCTGAAGAGAGCTATTCAATGTTTGCTGTGGAGCTGGACTGGAAATCTAAACCTGGCAGTGATGCATTGACAGTGACAGTACATTTAAGGCAGTCTAGTTACTGGTAAGTCAGGCAGCACTGAAAAGGGTACCTAAGCTCTACAGTCAGTAGAACAGTGGAAAAGCTGGTTTAATGGTTTAGAGCAGGAAACTGAGATTCAAGAGTTCAATCAGAGCTGTAGGGAGAAGTGTAGGTAAGAGCTGAAAGAACACACAGTATGGACTTTGTATAGCATCAGATTAGAAATAGAGTTTACAGTTTAGTAATACTGGGACAGGACTTAATTTTTATTCCTCTTTTTGTAATGGATTCTTGTGTTTTGTGCAAGACCATTCCCTCCTCTAAATGAAGATCAACAATCTGATACATATCAATCTCTGGGGGTGGTAACTAGACCTTGGGGTTCACTAAGCTATTGGAAAGCCTCCTGATTTCTGAGTGGAAAAACAGCACAGAATCAAAAGAAAGAAAGCATAATTTGATTTATCTCACTATGCTTGGCCCATGCTGAGTGGGCAATCCCCAGAGCCTAAAGGTGATCAGCCTACTAGCTATAGACATTCTACCTCTTGCATCTTGTTTCATCACAAGACTTGCAACTTCCCCCTAAGTTTCAGCCCAGCCACCCCATTCCTCTCACCATTGCTCATCTGCCCTCAAATGCAGTTTGTCAGCTAGAGCAGAGTGTGCAGCACAAGCTGCTTCCATTCAGGCTGTATTTTGTCATGGTGCAGCATCTGAATTTCAATAGCCAGCCACATATCAACATACTCAGAGAGCTGGAAATTGAGATTCAAGCTAGATCTCAAGGTAATAAACAAATTCCTGTTCTAGACGCAGAGGTCCAGCACATTACAGACCCATGAGCACAGTGGCCCTGATCTCATGATCAGATACTTGCCATGCCCCACACAGGAAGAAACAGAGCAGGAGCAAACCTGGGAAAAACTCAGACACAGTCTCACTTCGGAAGGTTTTGCCTTTGTTTGAATGCCAACCTTTCTCACCAAAGCCAGGATCAGAGCTCTCGAGAGATGCAAGATTTCATGTTTTGTGCTCCAAAAGCCAAAAATTTTCCCCCTAACGCAGAGACACTACAGTAAGGGCATTGAGCCTTTATAGCAGTGGGAGACAGTGACAGCTCTCATCTGGAAGCTCAAGGTCCCTCCACAGTGTCAAGAAGATCCCCAGGCTTCCCCTTGTCTCTAGTCCCTGGATCCCTTGACAAGCGTAGTACTGGAAAGAGTCTACAAAACCTACATCACAACTAAATGGGATAGTGTCAGAGTACGTGAAGGTGTGAGTTACCATATACACACTTTATGTACAGCCTGAATAAGCAGTTTGCAAAGACATGTCAGTACTCGGATCGTGATTGCTAAAGGAGTCTCAGAGGAGGCTGAGCACTGAGCTCCCCTTCCTGGACAGCAAAGCAGTGGCCACTACGTAGTGCAGCAGCCCTGTAGGTTGCTGGTTAGCACAGAGGAAAAAATACACACAGCCTGGTGGGACATCCCGCTCAGGATGCTTGCTGTCTTCATACTGAACACAGGTTCCCCTTCCACACACTGTGCCAGCCTAAAGGAAGTAAGCACCAGCAGCTCTGTCCTACAGGTACAAATGCTACAGCTGAGGCCCACTGTATCCTCTTCACACAAGACAATGCTGCCAAAGTAAATGGAGTTTTATATCATGCCCAAAACCGTGCTGTGCACTGCAGAGATTGAGAGCCACAGCTGGGGGCAATGCCTGCCATTACTGCAGAAAGCAGAGGCATCACCAGGGAAGGCACAATCAGCATTACCCAAGCACAACTCCACCAGATAAAACTGTTGTCTCTGAAAGTTTAACAGATTTCTCTGATTTTTTTTTTTTTTTNTTTTTTTTTTTTTTTTTTTTTTTTTTTTTTTTTTGGTGTGTGTGTGTCTCAATTTCTTTTATGGGTCCTGGGGCTAGCTGCCAGCACAGTGAGTTGCTCACAGCTCCCTGTAATTTCTGTAAGTGCCCTGTGATAAAGTGATGAGATTAACTCATCGAAATTCCAACAGCCTCCCAGCGGCTGGCGGTCACACCACCAGCCCAGCTGCCAGCACAGGGGCCTTGGAGAGAGCTTCCCTTCACTGCAGCAGCTGGGGATGTTGCAAAGTCCTGCAGAAGAGCATCAGTGCACAAGGGTGCACGCAGACATGAACAACTCTGTATGCAACAACAGAATGTGAGTCAAGTCTCTGTGTGTCATGAACTGTAGATTATGTGACCCAGAAGAAAGGGGCAAAAAAAAAGGGGTAATTTAATAGACAAGGCCTTGCTTTGAGCCGTTGCTTATTAGAGAGATTTCTTTTACTTTAAAAATATTGACATATGATCTGAAAAAAGTGGTAGAACCTCACTGATGCCATGGCACAAGATTTACCTAAAAAATGGCTTCAAAAAAACAAGTGGTAGGTGAACAGATCAGAGTTTGGAAGTTTGGATTTCTTCTAAGCCTTCATATATCACCTTGGAGGGCAAATAATTTCCTCTCCATGTCATAGTTTGCTCATCTGCAAAATGAAATGAACACCAAACCTACCTTCTGGGGAGATTGCGAGTCTTTATTCATTACGGTTTAACTGTACTTTAAAGCCTTTAGATGAGAGATGTTACAAAACAGCAAAGGACTATTAAAGTGATAGACAATTTTTTTTTATGCTGAAGAACTGCAAAACTACCCTATTTTCTGCAAAATTAGACCTCTGACCGTTAAACAATTTGGAACATAATTTCTAGTGCACATATAATAAGAGCACCTGAAAATTGCACCCCAAAGCTTGGTCATTCAAGAGACCCTATATTCACCCTACCTCTCTTGAACAGGATGGCTTGGGAAGACAAGAATGCCTCCCTGAGCTTGGGGAGCACAGTAAAGTCCTGCCCATCTCCTGCTTAAATTATGGATAGGGTCCACAGGGGAGCTGAGCTTGAAATCAGTACGGCACTGAGGACACAAGCTACTCCCTGCTTACTGATTCTACCTTTCTAGAAAGCCTTTCTACAAGGCAACTCAGGAAAGACTAAATAAAAATACCCAAGAAAGTCTTTAACGCTAAATAATTTTCAGCTTTTAATAGCTAAAAAAGCCCATCTTTCTTTTTCTGGTTTCTTCTTCATTGCTATTCACTTCAATTAGTCCTTCTAACTGAGGCATTGTAGCTCAAGTCCTGGTGTGAGGAGAGGTACTTTGTGAAAATCAGAGGAAAATCTCTAGGTGATCTGCATGAGGTAAGAAGGGTTATTTTTTAAGCCTCAGCTTTCAAAGAAAAGGATTCAAATGATGCTACAAGAGGAAAAGGGGATACATACAGGTGTAACACCAGCACTGTTTGCCTTCTCCAGGTGGCACACCTGGCTCCTGTTCACAAAAAAGGACTTGGACATTTCACAAAACCTCACTCAAATCAGCCTCCTGCTTGCACAAGTATGCAGGATATGGGCCCTGGGGCTTCCTACTGGCAGCAAGTTTGTCTATAGGGTTTCAGACACAGAAATATTTTACAGAACATCCACAGAAAAGATCCTTCTGCACAGAGCTTGTTGTACAGATGTATTAAGGTGAACAGAAAACACTAGACTAATAGAGCTGAGGATGCACTGGAGATGGTTTTTAAATTCAAGTGATAGATCTGTGAATAGTAAGCAGCAATCAAGCACCAGATCATGAAATACTGCACTTTCCCTGGTTAAGCTTTACAAGTTTTGGAAAGCTGTGAACTCCCACCTGAAAAGTAACAGACACGTTTCTAAGGACAGGATAGGACAGTGCCCAGCTGATGTGGCTGCTACTGTAGAGACACAAAACCTCCTTTGTGCGTGTGGATTGTGATGCTCTTCTGCTCAGGAAAAACTCTCTCAACCGCTCCTCTTCCAGAGAGCCACTCTAAGCACCATAACAACAACCAGAAAGCCCTAGAAAACTTTATTACAAGCCTGTTATAAATCCCTACAAGTCTTCTGAGCTGCATTATCCACCTTTTAAGCCCCTTATTGGTGTAAAGGCATCCCAACACAGCAGTTCTGTTGCTACACTCACTGAGTTTGAACCGTGCAAGACTCAAGCTGGAAATCCACAGACACAGGCACTTTGCCTAAGACACAACTTGCCTATCCAGAAGATGATGGTAAATGTGTCTCTTTTCTCTGAATCCCCAACGTTTTGCTGAGCTTTAAGCTTTTATTTTATGTTAATGGGTCATTTTAGAAATAGCCTTGATTTTCACCATTTGAAGATGAAAATAGATGCAAGGTAGTTATAGTCATGAGTATGTTGAATAATAAAGGACTCCCTGTTACACAGCACTGTTACTAGTTAATATTCAAAACAGGCAAAACTATCTACTAGTTGTAACAATTAATGAACAAAAGAGAATGACAATCTATTTGACTGATACATAATGCTCTATCTACTGAGCAAACTATTAAGAGAAGGAATAGAGTTTGATTGAGAATTTGTATCCTGTAAAAAATCCAGTATTTGCCTTTGTCTAAATTTGGATGAAAGGATTACTTAGGATTTCCATGGAACAGAAATTTAAAAAGCTTTTATTTATAAACATACCAAACTACATTTTACGTAACAGACCCATTTCTTTACACTCAGCTAATATGAAATCTTTTGTTTCAGATCAGACCTCTCTTGAGCACCAATAGCAGCACACTTAAACATGTCTGAAATTCAGATTCTCTCCTGTCTGCACTGGATTGTACATTCCACAATATTCACAGTCCAATGAGGTAAATGCAGACTGCCACTAGAATATAATCCCACAAAACAGTACAATGAGAGAGAAACAGGATTAAAATTTTGTCAGATAGCCTAGCTGACCGAAAATGCTGCAGGTCAGGTTAGGATTTCTGACTCTTCCTCAAAACATGGGAAGTCCAACCCTGGGGTTCAAAATATCATGTTCAGAGATAAAGGCCTGCAGCCCAGGGGCGTGTTCTCACATCTCACCTCAGGTTTTCACTTTTCTGTCTCAAGCATTGCCAAAGCTGTAAAGTGGAAATGACACACAGGTTTCCAGGCTTTGATCCTTGGGCTATGTAACTCAACACGAGAAAGGACAGAGGTGTGACTCTCCCACATAATCTGTGGGACAGGTTAAGGTGTGTTGCATGATCCTGTCTTCCTGTCTTAGTTCAGGGAAACCAAACACTCCATTTCAGCTAGAAGGGAATCAACGGTTTGGATTTTCCTGCCTTCTTTTTTCTTCTCCTATCATCAAAAATTTTCTTAGGTAAATCTGACTTGGTAAAAATTCCATTTTTCTTTGGAAAAATCCTACTGACAGAAAACTCCCACACAGCAACATTAGTGACCTCAGAGAGAATCAGCCATGTCCACGCTGGCTCTCAGTCTATCTTCTCCCCATCATTTGAAAAGCAACAGCCCACATGTTGTCCATGATGGCCTGGCCTCACCTGGTCAAGAGAGAAAGTGAGTTGCAGAGACGTCATGCTTAAAGAAGGTCTGCAGCTTGGATGTCCATTCTTCCTGCTGCTGCTACAGCAGCAGAGGAACTCAAAAGGCTATGGCAAGATACTCCTGCCTCAAGATATGCAGGTTTCACATGAGTTAATGCAGCTAAAAAATCCCTAAAAGGCAGACCGGGGTAAT
>VYZQ01028233.1:55716-72986 GCA_013400655.1 Mystacornis crossleyi
GTTCTCTGTCCAGATTTGTGCTGAGGTTTGTATGGAGTTCATGGCTACATATTAGGACTGGTAGGACAAAGTTAAAATCTCTCAACTTTTGTAATGTTGGAGCTTTCACCTCAAGGTGCAGACACATCTACAGAAATACCACCTCTTGGCAGAGGCATCTACTCTTCAAATGGGCCTTAAACCATCGTTAGAATTTGTTTCCTTTCCAGGCCTTACTCCACTAGCTGCCACATTCTCATAGTATCAGTGCCACTAACAGAGGCAGGAAGATACACTACTCCAGATACCCAGATCTGGTAGCCAGTCAGGCAAGGAACATGGCAAAAGTTCCTACCATCGCATAGCCTAACTTCATGTCCATGTTGATTTGGAAGGAACAGAACTGAGCAGGAGGAGAGAGGAAGCATACAAAAGGATGGAGAGTTAGGTACATTACATTCATTCTCCCTTTCCCCCTTTTATATGACACCGCAGTCTCAGCAATGTCTGGGGCCACGTCCCTTTATTTCTATGGAGTGAATGCCTCAGTTTCCATTCCTTCCCACCATACCTTGAATAGTCCTCTTGAAGAAGGCTTTACATGCCTCACAGGAAGCCACGCCGTAGTGGTACCCAGAAGCAATGTCCCCACACACCAGGCACAGCCGCTTGGGGATTGCATTGAGCATGTACTCGCACTTGGTGGGTGAGTCCTCCATGATGGCGCTGGCGCAGTCGTCGTAACGCTTACGGCAGGACCCGCCGCCAATTCCCGTGCCATTGAACATGGGTGGCGAGTCTAGGCCATTGGGGTGGCCACCCATGGTGATGCCGTAGCCACCGCTAGCATCGGAGGAGCCACTTGGGCTGTGGTGGCTGATGGCGTCGATGCCAGAAGATGGGCTGGAGGGCTCGGTCTTGATGAAGGACCCACAACTGGAGGAGAGGTGCCGCTCCTCCGTGGCCATTCTGCCAAGCAGCCTGCAGGGAGAGAGCAAAGGCACTCAGCAACCTCCTGGCCAAACCCAGTTCCAGGTTTAGTCACAAGAGAGCCCTCTTTCTGCCACCTCAGTCCAACTCCAGTTGGCTTAGGTAGTTCAACACCACTCAGGTTCTTCTTCAGGAATACCAGTACAATTGACTATGACCAGCCCGCCTGCTCCCCACAGACTCACACTAGAGTAAAGACAAAGCTCTTCAGGTAGATCATAATTTCAGGCTGTTCACAGGCTGCAGTGCTGAGAAGGGGAAGGGGCATGACTGCTGATGAAGCACAATCTACTCAGAGCACCATCTACCCCCAGAGAGCAGAAAGAAACAAGCTTGCCTGTGGAAGACCAGGTGAAAAAGATGTTCGGTTAATACAGAATGTTCTGTTCTGGCTTTAAGCAAAAGGTTCAATAGCAGACCCTGCAGAAAGGACCTGCTCAGACTGGATTTTCATTTTTTCATTTGTAATACAGAAGTCTTTAATTTTCAAGTTTGACTCCTTCTCTCAATCTACCTCACCCTTTATCCCATTCTGCTGCACTATCATCACTGAAAGAGGAGCTTAGAAACTGAAGGAAAATTATCTGATCAAAAGTTTCTTCTGTCTCAATCTTAAATCTTAATATTTCTTCTATTTACTAGTATTGGGCTTTTGCATGGACATACTAATTTCCACTTTTTAAAGAGAGTTTACAGTCTTAAGTTTATGGAAAGAACTTTACCAACTTTTCAAGCTCTTCTTACTTATTTTAGTCACAGATAGTCTTATTCCTTATAAAAATGTTTAGTCTTTTTTTGGAAGACTGCTAAATTTTATATTTACAGCAGTGAGTTCCAGGGATTACTTGTGCGGTGTATGAACAAACAAACAAATCCCACTTTTATTTGCCTATCATGTATTGCCAGCCTGTCACACTCCCTGCACATCTCCTGACTCTCCTTCTCAGGAAATGTAGTTTTGCCATGTTCTCCTCATTCAGCTCTTCATTCTCTATATGATTGCTCTTCATGCAGAAGTTTTTGCTGGTCTCTTATCTGCTTCATCATCCATCTCTGAACTTCCCCTAGTCTGGCTATTTCTGTTCAGTCCAGAACAGAGTTCAATGAGCCAGCTCCTCAGCAGCATGAAACTGGCACCGCTCCACCACTTCTCCAGCTGAAGGTCTGGACAGTAGTCAAGACAAAGGCACGCCATCAATTACCTAGTGACGTTACAATATTTTCAGTGTTATTTTCAGTCTACAAATTATGTAACTCCTTTCACTCTTTGCTTTTTTCCCTCTTTAAACAAAACTCTGAATTGTTACCATTTCTTCAACAAATAGTATCAGGAAGTTACTTACTGCAACACTCGATCTTATTCCTGAGCTGCTACAGTTAATTTAGAAGCCATTAAGATGTATGAAAAAATCAAATTCATCCTTCTGGTGTGCAATGTTTTGCCATAGTCAACAGTATATTTCATCTGCCACTGTGCTGTGCAGTCCACACACCCAGCTTTATTAGGATCCTCTGGAGTTCTTCAGTCTTACTTGGTAATTTGATTTCATCTGCGGTCTCACTGTTCATGCACTTCCCAGATCATTAACACGTGGATCAAACACCACAACACTGATCTTTGTGGGTGATGCATGTTAACCTTTATCATGCTGAAAATTGACTTCTCTTTCTTTTCTGAATAGGGTATGTCTACCCCTTCTTTCTGTCTCTTACACTTTTTAATTGATAATAGTATTAACCTGAGAGGTTAAATATTCCCTTCAGCAAGACAATTTGTCAAAGGCTTTAAGAAAAACTGAACATGCATTTTCCTGATGACACGGCCAAAGAATTCTGACTGACGGGAGATGCTTGACCTATCTTCTTGGAAGCTCTGCTTGTTTAAAGTTACCACACCATGGTCATGTGGGTAATTTCTATTTCTATTTCAGTTTCAGCCTATTTACCTGGTATTTGCGGCAACTCCTTCTGCCAAGAGGTCAAATCCATCAGGGGACAGGACAAAACATTCTGTGAATCAGCAAGCCTGGAGTGCACACTTTTATATATCACATCTGTGTGTCTGTTGATAGGAATATAGATGTTTGATATGCAGCAAATTCACAGTCCTGTATCCTTATGATCTCATTTGACCTAAGTATCTCCTAATTTTCCCTTCTCTGTTTCATCCTCAATGTTTGACCTCATCTCCTATCTCTGGGGTCGATCAGCCAAGTTTGTTTTTTGGCAAGACTGTTGACCTTGAGAGTATGGACAGGCATCTCACGTTCCTCAGCTGCTTTGCCTGGTGTTACTTGAGAGGAATCCAGGGTTTGGTCCCTCTCAGAGACAGTGTGATGAGTTGATAAATGTCCATGCTTTGCCCAGAGGGCCACAATGAACTAGAGGTCATGGTGCAGTTACAGAAATTGCTGCAGGTGCACTCATCTCTATTCCCACAGGGCACCTAGACAGATTGCAGATCTTCTGGTATAATGCCAGCTGACTGTGTGGAGGAAGAGGAAGCTTTTCTAGCTGAGACTAGATCTTAGCATCTCACAGCAAAGCTGAAACCTGCTGTGCTGGCCAGGTTCTGGAACCTCTCCCTACCTGAGAAGTGCATCTGGGGCAAAGAACTGAAGATCACTGGACACAGCAACATGAGATTAAGGTTAAAATGGAAGGTAAAAAAACCATAAAACACTGTTCTGCACTGTGGAACTCCACAGTAAGAGGAGATGGAGTTGTAATTTTCCATGCAGATAGAGGAAAACACTATGAAAAAGGAATGACAGGGAGATGAGCTGTACTGGCAGATTCTGTCCCTGGGGTCAAAATCCCAAGTTTGGTTTCTTAAATAGCCCAGCATTCACAGAGGACCTCAAGAGGACTTACCAAGGTATTTTCCTTCACTGAAGAGAAAACAAAAGATAAAACCAAAAAAAATAAAAAAAGAAAAAAGAAAAAAACCCGGGGAAGAATAAAAAGAACCTGGGGAAATAAGGAGCCTTCCTTCCCCCAGGCATGCAAACAGTGAGTGTTTGATGGTGACTCAAGAAACAAAGTCCCTACATCCTTACAGCTGAGGACCCTCCTGTTCCCTTCCAGCAGGCAGCAGTACCTAGCGAGTTCTGGCTAGATGTGAAAGCGTGCTTGAGAGCAAAAGCCCTTAACACTAAGATAGATCAAAGAGTACAGCTAAGGTGACTCCAGCTATTCCAGAGCATCTGTTTTTCTTTTCTGGCCTCTGACTTTTTGCAAGCCTCATGGAGATCCCATGCTGATTTTTAAACAGTCAGAGTGTCCCCTGGCAATGAGATACAGCATCTTGAACTTCAAGAAGAACAGCTAAATGTTTTTTGCTAAGAGTTCAAAGTGACGAACAGCCATTTTGCTTGGCTCTAGTTACCTTAATAGGAATGTAAAAGGAGAGAGACTTGATCCAACTCTCCTCCGTGCTGGCACAGGAAACTCCGTTACTATTTCTGTGCCCGTGTAACAGGCTTAGAGGTTCTAAACATTTCGTTCTTTTCACCTTTCCTCATCATAGGTCATTCCTTCTAATCCCTTTAGCATCTTTGTGGTCCTTCTCTGGATTTGTTCCAACTTCCCTGGGTCTCTGTTGCAGCAAGGTGCCCCGAACTGCACAGTGCAATGCTGCAGCACTACAGGGGAGAGTCACTCTGGAAAGCACACAGCCAGGAAGACATATGGACCAACTGAGCAGTAGCTTTGCCAGACATCAGGTTGCACATCAGCTCACGCAATTTGATAGCCCGTCTCTTTGGGACCGCTCTGACCACAAGCTGCTTTTGCCACCTTGCTCTGCACAACATGAAATTTGGAGATTCTCCTTGTTCCAAAGTAGATCCAGTATCATCTTTGAACTACACAGTGCTAATTATCACTTGTTTTACCAAAGCCTCCTCCCAATGCTCATTTTTTCAGCCTAGCCCTTCTTTTTTCTACAGAGATTTTTTCTTTTTTTTTTTTTTTTTTTTAGTATCTTTTGGTTCTGTCACCTGTAAATTTGAGTGTGATCATTTTTACATTTTCTTCCAGGTGACTAATGAGTATTTACAGTCAAAGCACTGCCCTTTTGGACACCATCTTTGCAGACGGATAAAGAATATCTCTAACCCTTCTGTTTACACTCTGTCATTTAATCCATTATTCATTTCACAGGATTTGTATCAAAACCAATTTGATCTAATTTCCCTAATAAGATTTTGCACAGCTTTGTGTCAAAAGCCCATGCATGGTCCAGAGTCAGTCTATTCACTGCATTCCTTTTGCCCACTAATTATCTAATTGCATCAAGAAAGGTTATTGTCTGCTGTTCTCCTGTTTCATAAACCCACTGCTGTTTATCACTGAGAGTGTTGTTAGCCTTTATGTGCTTGTAACTGCCCTCAGACAAGCGTGCTCTGACCTCAGTGATTCTGGATGTAAATACTCAAGTTTAGACCAAGTCAAGACTGTGCTTTAGGTTTTTATCCATTAGCGTTCTGTCCTTTGGGCAGCAATGTTGGTTAATGTCACAAATTTCCCCAATTCTTCTCCAGCCTTTCATCTTCTATTTCTCTGCAATGGCTGGTATTTAGCCATAAAAGGCTTATGAGTTTAATGCTCTTTTGAGGACAACAGCAATAATAAGAGAAGGAAATATTGCTAGATGGAGAGGACCAGAAGGGGATAGGAGACTAGAGTTATAAAATTAAGGCAGTAGTGCCCCCAGTTTTTGTTCTTCTAAACTTCAAGGATTACAAGTTTAGGATTGATGCAGGTAAGGCTATTTTATTGCACATCCTTTGGGGTTATTTTTGCCTGAAATAGTAATTTGTAGCTACATCCACCTCTTTACTCCGCTTCTGGATTTGGAAATGACAAGAATTCAGTAGTCTTTATGTATAAGTGAGAAAAAAGATATCCACCACTCACACATGCTTAGCAAGACAGCCAGAACACCCAGCTTTGTAACAGAATGTAACGTCTCCCCACCAGAGGTGCTTTTTATCAGCTAGATATACACAATTCAGTAACTTAATACCATCTGAGCATCGAAGTGCTCATGCAAACCTAAGTATTTGACCCTCGATGTTCTCCAAGTAGCACTCACTATTTAGAAACTGGATCAAAAAAGTTTAGTGACAACACTGCTGAGCTTTCTTAGTGGCTGAAACCTCATCTTCAACAGGAAATGCAAGGATAGCTCAGTTCTATACTCCAGTCTCCTGAAGAAAGGTAAGGAATGGGCATCAGTTCTGCCATGTAGTCCAGTCCCTTCACCAGTATTTTCTGATTTAGTCACAAAGTCACCAACTCAACATGTTAGAGATTTTCAACAGCAAGACTGAAATCATCATTAAAATGGATACTGAAATACAGCTGTAGAACTAGAATCAGCTGATAGACAGGGAGAAAGAGAAAACATTCAGGCCCTCCTCAGGAAAAATCTTCCCTATTCTGGGCACAAGGAGAAATGTGAAAGATCAGAAATGGGCTTTTTTTTGAGTGGCTCTCACACTGGATATGGATTCCAGACAAAACGAAATCTTGATTTTCCAAAGTTCCATAAACTGGAAAACCCTGCAGATAGGATGCCTGTACAGCTTGCAACTTCCAGGAACCATACGGCTCTGCTTGTGGAACTGCATTTCAGTCCTGAAGTCCTCACAGTAGATTTAAGTTATACTGACAAAACCTGAGAAGTCTGCCAGTATAAAATTGCTCACTTCAGGCACCAGCTTGTGACAAAAGCACACTTTGGATTGCACAGAAATTTTTAAACCAGTCATGGAAGACAAAAGTAGTTTTAATCTGCAGAAACACCAATGATAAGAGATATAAAACATCCAATCTCTTCTCTGGTACAGGCCTATTTCTGCTATCAGTATTTGTCAGTTCAGATGACAGAAACTTGCACTGCATTTGTAAATGGGATGTGCACATCATGGGCAACATAGATTCTGTGTCTTTTGTGGGCCTCATGAGAGAGTTTTGCAGTCCACAGTAGACTGACAAACAACATAGGTCGGCTTCTCAAACACTGGCTGCAACTCCAACAAGCCAAATCTTGTCAGGTGCTTTTTCTTAGATACAGGAGACAGAAATAAATAATGTTTTCCAAGTGGCAGGCTAGATGTGACAGCTGCAATAACAGCCAGTGTAATTTTAGGTCACTTATGCAAACAGTTAATGTCATAGAGCTGAGCCACACCTGTTGGTCGACCAACTCTTACCATGGACAGCGCACAAACACGCTCCCACCCCTGCCTCACCGAGAACACCCACCAAAGTGGTAGGGAGGAAAGGGATCAGCACCCACACTTGTTTCTCCCACTCTTCTACTCCATAAGAACTTCAAATGAGAGAGCCATCATTTAGAGACTTTATGTATACTGACAGCTCTTCTCCATTCAACAGTCCAAGAATAATGGGATCTGCCAACGTGCCACTTTACTCCTGTACAGTGGATAACTGTGGATAACTCCATCATATCAGGAATCTTTTCTGGGCTTATTCTGTCATACAGGAACATATCCTGCTCCCAGGACAAACTTAATTTCTCTCTGAGAATAGGCAGGAGCTTGGGTAGTACAAGAGTGATGGGCATGATCATAAACATAAATCACCAAGTTACCAGTGCATGGGCTTTCGAGGTTTTTTTTGTTTCAATCACAGTATTTTGCATTGCTATAAAGGACACGAGTCAGAATTCAGCTAAATTTAACTATTTTTCTCTGGAGTGCAGATCTGATTTCTGAGAGTTTTGCCACGTTTCCTAGTGATAGCTCCCTTTGGCTTGTATGGATTATGCTCCTATTCGGTAATGTGGCAAACCCCAGACAGCCAGTTTTCAAGGCATTTGTCCACAATATGCCCCCCCAGTAGTACATACTTGTCTTCGGACAAGCTAGTGCTCACATTCTGGCTCTTACACAAATAGTACTAGCTTGTCTAATGCCTAGTAGATATTTTATCCCTTTGACCTATTGCATAACCAGAGCCCAGTTACATATCAGTAGATCTTCTCTAGCCTAAGTTAGCTCATGCTTAAAAAAGCTGCCCCAGCAAACTGTCTGGACGCTGCTTAATAAATAAAAAAGGCTCCCATGGGCAGAAGACATTATGGATTTCCCACTAGCCTTCATCCCTCTCCTCATTACTGTAATTTCTCTTCACCCTTACGACAACGGTCTTGTTAGTAAATGGTAAAAAGTATTACAGAGATGAAGTGACAATTAATCTGGAGGTGTGACACATATTATCAGTTCACTCTCTTATTAATACACTGCCTTTTGAAGGTATCTTGCCCTCTGGTGTACTAAATGGCACTCCCTCCAGAGTGAATTGCTTTAGCACTTGAGCTAATGTCTCTTGCTTATACTTACTGTTGATACCACAGCAAAACAAGGACCAGGGTTGACTTGCTGTTGACTATTTATCCAAGTTCTACCACCACTCTTTCCCCCCAGGTTATCATTCTGTGTTTCACATTTCCATTTCTTACCCCACTATTTCTACGTTCACAGCAGTTCAATAATCTTGCCTGCATGCAGCAAAGCTGCAACTCAATCCCTGTTGAAATGCTCAGCTAGACCTTCATTTCTTCTTGAGTGTCTTCTTTATACTCTGCCTATCTAGAGCACTTATAATCTATATCTCTCTAAGCACCTCCAGTGTCCTTCAGACACTTGTGAATGAGACCCATACAAAGGAGGCTCAGAAGAGCCCATTTCGAACACTTATACATCAGAATTTTGCTTCCACCTTTTCAGATGAGCAACGAAAGGAAAATTTCTAGCACCGATTCATATCACACTTACTTTTGCATTGCAGCCTGATCCAACACCTCATCTCTCACAGATCTTTGACTCTGTATCCTCTCAGCATTTCTGAGAGAAAACTGCCACCAGTGAAAATTCTTTAGCCTGCACTTCCTTGCATTTCAAGATATTCTTTGAAGACATCCCCCTTCAACCTTGCCTACAATTCACGGTGAACACCCCTTCAACCTTGCCTACAATTCATGGTGAACAACGACATGAAAAAAGAGAGACCCAGAGGTATTGCTTAATTTTTCTAAGTGTTTGAGGAAGGAGTTAGGATTGGAGATACATATCAAAGACATCACCCAAGAAACAAATGTGCAAAGAGACTTGGTAATTGACATTTCTTTAGGAATACTAGCTTACTGGAAAGAAGGACTTTGGGTTTATTGAGACAAAATATGAACTTGAATGTTATTCAACCTGGATGCATTTAGAAATTCTCTGGGTTTGAGCCGGTAATATTTTCTGGGAAGGTTTCTGTTTCTTACGCTTCAACAACCCAGTTGTAGTGGGATTCTGCCTCCTGCCTCCTTCTCCCACCCTTGTCAAGACAGTCCAGACAGATTAGACGGGCTTTGCCTAGACTCCACCTGTAGCTCTCAGAGAAATCTGTAACTAAGTGCCTCATCATTAGAACATTGCTCAAAACCTGACAGATCCTGAAAAACTCACTGAAATTAGTTCCACATAAATTACAGCATGGGAAATAATAAAGAGCAATTAGTGCTTTTTAATTTGAATTTTTTTTAACCCTGACTATCCAGAAAGGATTTCTAAGATGATACAGTGGCAAGGCAAGGTAACTGTGAGTGCAAACGCTGATTATGACATATGGAAGATGTTCCGGAATCAATGAAAAAGTGTGGAAGTGTGAATAAGTTAGGCTGTCAGTGTGGACGGAAGCACAAGAGAACTACATGAAGTCAAGTACCAAGACAAGAAAGTCTAAGTGAGTCTAAGTGAGGCTGAGATACAGCACTTGAAAAAGCAAAGAAAGGGAGTACATGACAGAGGTAACTGTAGACCAGGCTCCTTTCCTGCTAATGAATACCACAGGCATAAGGAGAATAGGTCACATATGGAAACAGTGGTTTCCTTCTGCACACCTTACACCGCAGTAACATATAGGATTATCTTTTGCTACCTATTTAGAATAACCTCAAGGTTCAGCTGAGTCTCTAAACTCCCACCTTTGGTAGGTATTTAGCAGATCTCTTAGCACACACTGCATATATTAAGTAGGCAGCTGTATCTGACTAAAATTCCAACTTCTAACCCCCATAACTTATTGTAAATCCGTTTCGTTCATCCATTTTGCTGACTCTCCCCATTTCCTTTGACTGACAAAGCAGCTTCCTGTCCACTCAAGTCCAACCCTACCTGACACCTCAGTGTCCTGTACTCTTTACTTGCCTGAACCAAGAGATGAGATCAACAAACTGCTCCTTAGACAGAAACTATATAGCAGAACAAACACATCATTTTCCCAATACTCTGCAAAACTTGCATGTTTCTTTCTCTAGATTAAAAAAAGCCCCCAGCCAAACAACCCCCCCTAAAAAACTCAGTTCAGCCAAAACAAAATCTAAAGCAAAATACTTTTTAATTATTTCAATTTCCCTCACAAATGGGCATCATTGTAGGAAAATTTAACTAAATGTGATTACAAAAACCCCACAGAAATATTTCTTTTGCCATCATGAATAAATTATTTTCTCATCCCGTGAAGTTTTCACTTTTCTCTGTTACTGTTTTTGGATATGAAAGAAAGGAACACAAGCTTGCAAGCTCTTTAACCTCAGTTTCTCTTCCTCTTCCATTCTTTAGATAATGGCTAAGCAGAAGCTAACAGGCAGACATAGCAAAGCAGACAGACAGGAAGTCAGGCACCAGCAAAGAAGCTATACAGCTGCTTTTACACTTTCTTATAATACCTTTCTGAGACAGCTTTAAATGTTATGTAGCTTTATTCTGTAGGGTATCTGTGTATATCAGGAATGCACACATTTATTCTGCAAATATGCACAAACCCCTTCTCTCATATCTCTCCTTTCCTCATCATGTGGATGCACCTAGACACCATTCCAGTAGCTTTGCTATAGAAGCCAAACTATGACTTCATACTTCCTGATCATCACGGTCAGTGTTCAGACCTTTACAGCAAACATAATGCAGTAAAGCAAAAACAAACAATCAAAAACCACTGCCTAACTGAGCCATATCATCCGCAGTCTGCACCTTGAGGCACAGTCCTGTGCCTATCAGAGCACGGGAGGAAGAAGACCTCACATGGTTTCACATATGTCTGTAATCTGTCCTATCCTGTATTTAAGAACAGTTAATTCTCTCTCCAGAGGTCTGGAACTCTTTGCTGATGCAACTGGGATGGGGGCATGCCCTCCTTAAAGTAGGGACCCAAAAAGAAGCAAATTTCAGCAACTGACGGCCTGGTGTGACCCAACCGAAACCAGCCCACCCTGACAGCATGTTCTCCCCGCTGTGCTTGTTCCCTTTGCCCTTGGAATGCTATCACTTGTTATCACGCTGACTTCTCCAGATGGGGCATTTTGGCTATTGATCTGATAAATAAACAGCCTGCTCGCTCGATCAAAATGTTATTTTGCATTTCAATTACTGTTCGCTAATGCAACCTTCATCCCGCCGAGAGTGCTGCTGGCAATGACACTCGACCTGGCACAGGCGTTTGCAAGCAAATTCGGCAGCACCCCCTGCAAGCACCTAACGGGATTACCAACCTCCATTAGATGCACAGAGAGAGGAGACGATGGACACAGGAGGGAAGGGGAACAGACACTTACAGAACAGAAGGTGTGAGTGACCAGGATAAGGGGTAGGGATAAGCAACAAGACAGCTTTACCAGATATTTTGGTGGTGAGAGGTCTTGAAAGCTAAAGACTTTCCCTCCAGTGAACAAACTCAATAGCTCATAGCACTGAGCTCTCTGTGTGTGAGCCATGCAAGAGTTCAGAGCAATGGGAAATAGAAATCAATGTCTGGTGACAAGCCAGCAGTGAACACTGCAACCCATCAGGGCAAACAGGGTCAATTATAAAGCAAGTTCTGGAGCTTAGCTCCACCAGGGTTCAGGAGGCCCTAGAAATACACACAGCATTCTGTATCTAAACTTGCAGGGAGGAAACCCTCTTAATCCTGGATGGATTCTTCTGGGAAATATGACTGCCTCTGGAGAATCTGGTGGTGATGCAGGAAGAAAGTGGCATCCAGAGGTGTTGCTAAAATCTCTGGCAGGTGTTGATCTCTATTAATTCAGCACCGTGTTTACAGGAGGGAATCCTTTGCCAAATCCACAAACTGGTTTCACTCAAACCCTGTCTACAATAGGAAACACAACACAAATACTAAATCAGTGAGCAGCTACCAGCAGTGAGGCCAGGCATGACCACATTGTTACGAGACAGCTTCTAGTCCCAAATTCTTCTAGTCACAAGACATCTTCACCAGGTGGCTGGTTTTGCACCAGACTCCTGCATGATGCAGAATGTACCTTATCCCTCTTTCTCTTTCCTACCTAAACTCCTACATGAAATGTAACATGTATCACAAAGTAACACAACCATTCACCAGTATATGCAGATGGTGGTCAGTGCTTTCACCACTCCAGGCACAGCTTGCCTGTCTGGACTTACCTCCCAGCTGACAAGATAATATAAGTCAAGTAAATACATTCTTTCAATTTCCAGAAAGCCTTTGTCAAAGATCTTTTTCCAGGCCTGGACAAATTTCCCCCATTTATAAACAGACAGCATTCAGACTGAAACCGCCAGTCATCCAGGAGTTAAAAATAAACAAACCCTTGTAACACCCTGAGATTATATAAACAAAATGCTAAGTATAACACACTGAATGAGATCAATGTGATGCATAAAGACAGGATCTATAACTCCACACACTCACACTTCATCTGCTCTGTGTGCCCAGCCTTCCAGTTCCCTCTGCCCCTGGCAAACTAAGTCTGTGTCCCACACCCATCTCTCTCTAACCAATCTATACTGTTGTAGATCTTACCCTCCCAGATCTGCCTCTGTGCCTCCTCTTGGGAGCAGAGTTTTGGGAATCATTCTACACCCTGATCACCACTATGTAACCATGCCCCAAACACAGCCCAAGGACCCAGATACATGGTGTGACTCCTAGTCACTGGCTCTGTGCTTATGACATGGGGCAGTGAAGTACAGTGTACTGAGCCCTTAAAATGCATCCAAAACGTCTCAAAGTCTAATTCCAGCCTCAACGCTGATCTTCTTATAAATTTCAGCAAGTCACTGCAACTCTCCAGGACACTGCTTCCCCCAGCTGACGTGGTCCTGAAGGACCTACCCCTCAGGAACACCTTGAGAGTCAAACAGCAACTATGACTGAAAGACTGGCGTGTGCAGGTGAGTGTGGTAACCAGAACAATGGATAGATAAAGTCCTAAAGGACATCTATGCTAACATGATGTCCTCTGCTCCAGATTATCAACAGAATTTGAACCTCTTTCTTCAGCACCACAGCTCTCAGGTTTGCCTGTAAGCGTGAGTAGCCAGTGTTTTCCTGCATGCAAGCTAGCCAGAGGAAGAAAACACTGGCTTTGCAAATCTGTTTCTATAATACACACCAATTCTGACCTCCTCCGACACCTCACTGTACTTTAAGCCCAGTCTCCTGTGACCCAGTCTACACAATAACCTAATCTCTAATACTGCCTAATCCTATCTCCATCTCTCCACATGCTATTTCACACATCAGCTGCCTCCTGATCACACCTCCATACAACCCATTTTTCCATTCTCCTTTGCAATTATGCTTCACTCTAAGTTTTTCATCAAAAATTCATTTTTGTTTAAAAATGCTATTCTGCTTCATTACAGAACTAAGTTAATTTTGGCAATGATTTTTACTGTAGAATTTCCCAAACAACTCTAAAAAATTAGATGTTTAACTTTGCTTTGTTCTTAGCACTTTGTTTTGCCTGTTATGTGTCGCCTCATGTTGTTTGACGAACTAATCATGCACTGTTTCGAGAACATAATGAAACAAAATATTGGAACTTTCTTCAAAATAAATTTCATTGTAATTTCTACTTTGCCTAAAATTTCAGGTTGCAGTCAGATTTGTGATGAAATAACATTTTCAAACAACAAATATTCTGTGAATCAAGATTCTAATTTCCATGCAGCTCCCCTCCCTGTGTCTTCCACACAGCCCTCTGCTTGTGCTTCACTCAGCAGGTCTCTTTTCTCTACTTCTATGCATTCAGAAATATCTATGTTCTAATACACACAGAAATGTTTTGACACTTCATGATATCTTCTTTAGGCAGGCAACACAGAGAGAATGAGACTGAGAAACAAACTGCATCTAAATCATCTGAACAGGTGGAATTCTACATAAAAGTTCTGGAAATTCCCGAGTACCATGGAATCTGTGCCATCAACTCATATAAAATGGTTATCCTGTATTACTCAGGGATTAACCATGTGTCAAGGAGTGTCCTGCAGCCAAAAATCAATCCCTCTGATTTGAAAGCTGAGTGCTGTTGGAGAAAAGCAGTTCCACTTTTTCATATGGTGCTATTTAAGCTTTACCCCATTCCTTCTGCATCACAATGAAATCACTGCTGGCACGTGACCAGAAGCTCTGAAACCCTGGCTGCCTATCAGTTTACAAAAATTGACCTGGACATTCTATCCACTTTGATGAGAGCCTGAATGAAACTTCTTTCTCATTCACTCATGGTAAGGAGTGCTACTTCTTTGCACCTCTGTGACCTACAGAAAATGCTTCATTTTACAGCTTGCTGAGGAAAAGTTGGAATTGAGTATAAGTATCTTACCTGCCACCTAAACCTTACCCAGAATTTCCTAGCTGCAGAGGAAATAAATCAGAAGTAATTGGTACAGCATCCTGGCTCTTCATTTAAGCCTTGATCCAACTCCTACTGAAATCAAACCGTGATTTCTATTGATCTGAACATGAACCGGACCTCAGGATCTGAAAAGTCATCTGAATGTTGAACACTGCAGCTATCCCACGCCCTTTACTGGATTTCTGGGGACTTGTCTTCTAGTGCTTAACTACTCCTTCTCCAAAAAAGCTTTTGTTTCAAATGTTCCCAGGAAGGAAAGGAAGGTGAACTTTTCCCAATAGAGGACTTTCTCAGAAATTCCCACTTACACTAATAAACACTCTTCTCCTGCCAGTCACACTGCACAGATTGATGGCCCTACCCAAACACTGCAAATCACAGGACAGTGCATCCATTCACACATCTCCATCTCCGGGTGACACCCACTGGCCTGAGCATCTCTTGAAGCCATGTGCTGCCAGCTCTAACAGGTTTGTCCACTCTGTTCAGTTCACACTCCAGAGAGGAAATTCAACAACAACAGGCTTCTTAAAAATGTCTAATATGGATTCATTTATTTCCTCGGATTCACCCTAAGCAGATAAATCAAAACTCTAAATGCCTCTGACAACTTCCCTGCTTGCAAAGAGGAGGCAAATTCTGCTCATGTTAAAGCAATCTCACTTCTCACTTTCCCAGCATGGAAATAGCATTATTCCCAAACCAGGATGAATTTAAGGAACCCAAGATGCAAATCAAAGCAACTACAATTAGCTAAACTGTCTCCCGTGCTGTACCAACCACCTTCCCAGAGAGAATTCCAGTACACAGGGGTAACAGCAGTTACTCTGTAGGAAAATCCCTGCTCTTCCCAGGTACCCCTGAGCTGCCTGTTCTGACTTTCTGAGGTACTGGCTGCAGTGCTGTTCACCCCTTGGCATTCACAGCATATGGTACAAAACAGGCTGAATCAGCAAGGGAGTTACAGCGACTGGATCGCAGTGCCAGGAGAGGTTGTTCCTGACTGTGCACTAAGCTGGTGAAAACATGAACTTCAGTGTTAGTCTTCCTATTTTTCTGTGCATAATTTAGCTGAGGTGTTTAAGTTCTTGACAAATCTGCAAACACTTTAAAGTTCCTCTGTTCCTGCAGAACTGCTGGATAGGGTTTCAGGCCACGAGTTGTTGAGAGAGTGCTGTGTAATATGCTCCTTCCAAATAAAAAAAAATAAACTGTCAAATTTGNNNTTTGGTACTGCAAAAAAACCTCACTCAACTACAACATGAGATCTCTCCAAAGAGACCTGTGGCCTGAAACCCTCCTGGAGGGATACACAACCAGTTGGATAAGGGACAAGGTCGTAATTATGAAACACATTTCCTGCAAACCTATAGTCTTTGATCAGTTTGGCACACTAAAACAAAATAGGAGTGGTTTTGTCCATCTTCAACATTGAACAGTGGAAAATGTATTTAGGAAAAGCACTGGCTTGCAAACCAGAGCCATTATTAAGGGCCTGTAGTCTTCCACCAATCCAGGTAAATGAATTTTGGTCACACCTAGTTAAAAACCAGCAAGAAGGCACATTTTAAAATGCCACTTTGCATTACAATCCCCTACTTCACATTGTGCCTAGAAAAGCCGGAGCTAAAGTAACAGTAAAAAAGGAAGAGGAGTTATGGATTCCGGTGTATCCCGTCAGAGCAGTGTTTATTCTAATCAATCAACTGAAAAAATAGCAGCTGAGAGTAATTATTAATAATCAAGTAAAATTGGATTATTTCTCTGCACTGCAGTGTTGTCTGGATGGGAAGGCTGGTATAGAAATAAAGTTCATCAGAGCAAGCCACTGAAATAAAATTGCTGACCTCAGCAGTTCATCAGAGAAGGTGGAAAAAGGAACCTCAACTAAGCATATGGTATACTATCTATAGAGCTTGAAGGCTAACTAAAATAATTACTTGAAGGTGTCTCAACAGCCGAGCTTAGGCATTGAATCAATCCAGCCGTATATCCAAATAAGAGCAGCAAGACCTACTGGCAGCGTCTTCCATTTCTGAGGTATCTGGTTTTGAGATTCCTCCTTCCTGAAAGCAGTCAGCTACCTCTCCAAAAATGCACTGCATGAGATGAAGGGCCTTAAACCTTCTCTGAATATGTTGTGTCCTCTGTGTAGCTGTGGTTGAGGCTGATTTTATACTCAAGCAATGCAACTGAAACATGTATCATGAAGGACCACTCTACATTTTGCAGTGTACTGAAGTCAGGAGATCTGGTGTTACTCTGCCTAAACCAACCCTAACATGCAATTGCAGAGAGGGTCATATTCACAAACACAAATACTGAATTGTAACTACAAACACGCACTTCTACTGCAAAACCAATGGCTCAGTCAACTTCACTCACAAGCGCATAGGTGCAATTATATTAGTCATTTGTGTGCAGGAGTGCCTTGCCTATGCAATCAAATGGACATCTTGTAAACACTTTGCAAACACAATTTTAAGAGCCTCCATCTGAAAATATAAGGCAGACATAATATTAATGGCCAGACTGGGTATAACCCAGTAAAGCTCCCTTGCAATAAACGGAATTGTACCAGTTAAAAAATTTGAGG
>VYZQ01028237.1:0-19460 GCA_013400655.1 Mystacornis crossleyi
AAAACCTGTTATTACAGAGGTTTCTTTCCTGCCTTTTCTCTGTACTTTCCAGAAAATGTTCACACAAATCTTACTCCTTCAAATAATCTTCTGTGTGCCCATCGCTCATTAGAATCCCAGGAGTCTAGCCATTAACAGACTGGTTTCACGCAAATAAAAAGATTTAAAAATAATGGTGACACAGTACAATAGCACAATTTAAATGAATGACAACTGGCAATGAAGAATCAAAAGGAAAAAAAAAGAAAAAAAGTTAAACCAGAGATAACGGTCTGCAAAATACAGACTGTGACAATGCAGAATAATGTCAATTGTCACTTTAAATCATCAGCAGCCCAACCACATCTGCTATCACACCTGTGCTCTCTTTTCTGATCTACTTGGGCACCCTAGAAATAGTAGGCGAACTGCCAGCCTCGCATCTCCAGCGCTCTGAAGTCTGGCTCTGCTACCAGCCTGCATCCCTCTCACCTGGAGCAGATCAGGCACTCACCCTGCAACCTCAAACTGTTTCTGACTGATAGGGATTTGCTGCTGATGCTGGGATTGTCATCCTGTAATACCAGGTCCCAGGACCACCAGGAACTGCAGACTCCGTTTGGATTTTACAAACCTCATCAGTCAGGTGAGAGAGCTATAGGAGCCCTGCGTACATCTGATCCTTGATCCACATAAAAATAGTGATCAAATAATAAATTGAGATTTCTTGGCAAGGGGAATGGGGCAATATGCATCTCTGGTGCCAAACATGAAAATTCAACGAACATATATTTGAAAGAGGGATCTAGAAGCTCCAAACATAGTCCACTTTTATTCTAGAAATAAGAATAATGAAAAGCTTACACGCAGAAGGCTCATTGTTTAGAAAGATGCTTATCCAAGGCGAATCAGGGGGCAAGGACAGGAAAACAGGGCTCTGTTATGGCCTATTAAGTTGCTTGCTTCAAAGCAGACCTTTAACAGGCTTTACACGGGCTCTGTACCTTGGGTTGGGAATCAGCTTTCCTGCCTCCTAACAGTTTGTCTGGGAGCATCTTCCCAGTGCCAGCCCTTCCCTGCTTCCTGCCCCGAGAAGCACCTTCCCCTGCAGGAAGAGTGCCTGTCAGTAAAGGCAGCGCACCTCAGCTCCTGCCATCAGTATGCTGCTCCGTAAAAGTCAAGTTGTTTCAAAGGGGAGGAATTAGATTGTGCAAAAGCTGCAGTGGGAACACTGGGCTAAGTTGGATCAGGCAGTTTTACCAAGCTATTTCTGGAAAAAAATAAACACTGCTACTCAGTGCTTATGATTAATAATGTTATCTTGTAGCTAATTTTATTCCTTGCCCCTCTCTTCTCCTGCCTTCCAATTTGGAAGCGCACTTAATTATGAAAACATGAGCACTAGACTGTGAATTTTGATATATTAATTTCACCATGGTTTTGTTTCTACACTGCGCCACCAAAGCTCTCAAGGACAACCAGTCAAGGAGACAATGAAAATCATAACACCTGGGGTAATTTTCTTAAGCAAAGTCAACATTAGGCAATTTCTTACTCACAAATTTCATTACATTACTGAAACCTATAACCATGATGCACCTTGCTGCTGTTTTTCAACACCACAATTTCCTTTGATGACTGGAGCCAGAGCAAGGACTCAGTGGTTTGTTTGCTTGGGGTTTTAAGGACTAGAACTGGGGATTACTGATTACTGAGAGACTGGCAAGACAAAACCAAAATGAACACATGGGCAACAATGACCATATTCCTGAGCTTCTTCACTGAACAGCAGAACTGTTCCTAATTCCACGCCTGACCAAGGGTGCATGGACGCCTTGCCTGGGCAGGGTCAGCTGCCCAACACTGGGCCCAGCTATCATGTTCACCATTCATTTATTGACTCCTCTCTGCTCCATTCTTATTCTCCACGTTAGAGCTCTGGCCTCATTGTTTTATTGACATCTCACTGCCCGGTCTGTGTATCCATTCTTTAGCTACCACTAGCCCACAGCTTCAGAAGCACCACCCAGACAACAGCTCTAACATTTGCATGGTTATTTTGTTGTCTCTCTAAATCTGTTTTAATTAGAGAGAAACATGAGGTGTGGCATTAGGGCAGTGTTAGAAATATAGCTCTGTGAATAGTGACCTTTTCCATCTATTGGCTGTTCCAAAATCACAATGAAATGATTAGCTCAGAGTTGGCTCAATGTAAGTTTGCATATTTCCTAGGCAAAATGAAAAATAAAAGTCTGAGTTGATAGAATTATGTCCCTTCAGCTTATGTAACTAAGGTTTAAAATAGCAAAAAAATCTGAATAATTTTGTAACCCCTTTTAAAAAATAAAAATTAAAAACATTTCCATTGAGAAAATGTCTAAATGTACACTCTCATTTTTTCAAGCAATTGAGGGCAAGGTTTTCAACTTCAGCAAACTAGGAAAAAGCGAGACAGATTTCCCAGCATTTCTAATGCCACACATGAATTAACATGATGATAATACTAATGATGCTTTTTAACTGGAAAAGCTTTAGGTCAATTATTTTTCCCAATTCTATTTTTACTGAAGTATGAAGCTGTAAAACCCCAGATGGAATAACATAAGTTATAATGGCAACAAAATGGATAACTGTGTTTCTAAACTTGGTCTAAATTGTGCATGTTCCAAAATTATAAACCAGAGTGTTTTATACATTTTTTTCAGAGTAATAACCACCTCAGTCACTTTGAGATGAAGCTCTGGGTGCAGAAAATTGAGTATCTAACATTTGTAATGCTTTCTACATCACCGTACCTTTAAATAATACAACATTCATTAAAATAGAAGAGTAGAGCAAATTACTGTACCAAACATCCTCTGCATCTTCGTCACACTCTGCCCCAAACTGGCAAATGTCACAGGTCGATGTCTCTTTTTGATTGGTTTCACCTGAGCCTTCATTGACTGTTTGATGGAAAGCAGAAGAATATACATTAGTAAAGACAGCACCGCAGCAAAGCACTTCTCTCTCTCTAGAAGAATCTGTTCACTGCATCAGCTTCACGCGCTGCTCACAAAGCCGACGGCCGGCCAACAGTGCTCCTGAGCGGGCCAGCACAGAGATTTCCACGCCGGCCAGTGATAAATCCCCTGAATTACAGAGTTAAAAGGAAAACCAGAGAAAAACCCTTCCTCTTCCCTCTCCCCTTAAACAATGACCCCTTCAAGCTGCAGCCCAGGAAGGTCGTGTCCCCACTGAGCCTCACTGCTTTGTTCCCTGGGAAAATAATGGAGGGGCATTGATAGCATCACAGGCTGCCTCGTGTCCTTTACCCGTGAAGGCCTTGAGACGGCCCCAAGGGGATGCTTTCCTCGAAAATGTTTTGAAAGTACCTGCCGTGTGGTGCAATCTAGTCCACTCCAAAGGCAAAACATTTTTCTCTGCAGAAGCACAGCTACGAGCCCCAAGGACTAGTTATGTCTGGCAGGAACGATTTAGTGCTGTCCAGAGGAGAGGACAATCTCCAACATAGGTTAAATTTGAAACCTGGGAAAGTCAATGCTGATGTCTGCAATTGTGTAAGGTTTGTACCTGGCCCTTAAGTCAAAAACATGAAGGGGCTAAAGGGAAAATAAAAATAAGGGTGTAAGAAGACTGCGAAAAAATACCGACAGCTGAGTATTGAAAGACAGAAAGAGACCACTAAGGTAGGCACCAAGAAGGTTTGTTAAAAGATCCAAAAGAAACACTATCTATGTTTCTACCGAAGTGTATAAACAGCTTTTGAAATCTTTTGAAAGACGCCACTCTCCAGCAAGACGCTGCACCTAGCAATATCCTTCTGCCAGTCGCAGAGTTATTAAACCAACGCAGACTTTAAGCATCAATCAGCTCTGACTGACGTTGTTATCTGCACGAACAGCCTCTGCAGTGTCATCTCTCCTGCACGTGGAGTCAGCACCGTGGTGCAGGCTTCTGCACACCTGGGTGCAACCTGCCAAAGCTGGTGGACACGTTGGAGTGTGTTGGTAGCCCCAGTGACATCCACTGGACAAATCGTCTGCCTGATGTACATCCAGGTTGTTACCAGGGGCTTTTGTGTCACAGTGCTCTGACTTTGAATAAGCTGCTTTTGTTATTTACTCAAAAAAGGACAAGAATCCCAGGCTTTCACAGAGCTGTTTGAGGAGAAAGGGCTATTGCCCCTAGAAGAGCAAGTGTGCTCCAATGCCTGTTTTTCAACAGACTGGCTTCCTTATCCTGGACAAGTTATGTAACCTCTGCCACGCTTCCCACGATGTAATAACAGGAATAATATCATTTCCTACCAACAGAGAATGTCAAACAAGTATATTAAAATACTGTGATATGCTTAGATACTACAGTGATAGAAATCACAGAAATACCAAAGGTAGATGACTTATCTAAAATGCTTTTTTCCTGAGCCTTAATATAGTCAAAGGAAGTGTTGGTATTTTTAGGTATAGACTATGCTGCATTAATTTCCTATCAGTCATGCTTGAATTTAGATTATATTAAACTGAACTAAAATCACCTATGAAAACCATTCTGATTATCTGATTATCCCAAAAGGAAAAAAAAACCAAACCAGAGTTGTGCTCTATTTGTACAAACTTTTTCACCTTTATATCTGTAAAATTCACGTACAAAAAACCAAAGGGGAAATCAGGAAAAACACACTCTAGATTTTTGTTCTACTGCATTGTCAGGCTTTACAGGGAGGGTCTGAGCTCTGTTTTTTCTGTCTCCTAAAATGACTGAGAAACTCTGTAGGCTCACAGGTTATAAAAGCCAGTGTATGAGGGTGGACAAGGTGTCCAGGTGCCACATCCTCACACCAGCAGCATCTCCAAGTGCTGCCTGTGTGATTCTGGCCCCACATCATCGCGCCACTCATGCTCCTCCCCACCTCCCTGCAGCTGCATCCAGGCCTGCAATGTTTCATTTACATTTTAAATATAGAAATCTCCTTTACTGAAGAGATAACTTTGACAGCCAATCGTGGCAGGGGATTTCCAGTGGTTAAGATGTAAGGCAGGACATGAAACGAGTGACGATGGGACCTATGGGCAAAAGACTTATTACAACAGCCAAGCATTCCTCGCCTATCAGAAATATGACAATTGCTCCAGTTCAGGAGGGTGAGAACACATACTTTACGGAATAGAGCTTTAACTTCTTTATCTTGTTATTCTGCAAATCACTTCCCTTGCATTTCCTTTTAATTTAAAACATATGCCCTGCTTTCTTCCTCCCTGTAATGCTTCTATTCATAACTGTCCAGCACGTGTCACTTGACTGGGGACCTCACACGGTTCTACATCACAGAATAAGTGAAACAGTTACTTAGGCCATTAAAAAAGGCATTTGAAAGACTGAGCATGTAGAAGAAAAGTAACTGATTTAGAGAAGATCACCCACACTGCACACTGCAGTTCTGAATTTCTACTTGAAAATAATAGGTCGCTCCTTCATATTTTCCTGAAGAAGCTCTGTGACCAGCTTTACATAGTCAATGTTGTCATTAAATGTGCAAATGTGCAGCAGTTCTTACTAAAAAAGACAGCTGTTTATCTCCTGTTTATGCTTTCTGTTGTCAGTAACACAGATAATATTATTCTTTACATTTCTTAAAGGTGTGTTTTCTCTCCCTACACAAACATAGCCACTGGCACATGCACCCACACCCAGAACTGACACACACAGGGCTGGTTTTCTCCATGCTGTGCAGATAAGTGCTTTGATAAATCAGACATCTTACAATGAGTTATTTTCCCAATATTTCCTGCTGCTTTCTAGCTTGAGGACTAGTGGATGCTTATTTTCTAAGGTGACTCTTTTTCCTTTTTTCCCCTCACTGCACTTGCTGATTTGCCCTTCTTTTCTAACTCAACTGAAAAAATCTGTTAGCAAAAATAATCTAGTTTCTGGATTCCTCTTCTAAAAAGGAGAATGAGTCTTCTTCTCATGCATGTTAGGTACTTCCCTTATTAGCAAGTATTGAGGTTTTAACGCCAAGGCCCTGCCGGGACATAGCAGAGCTCCAGGGAGGCTAACCACTGAAGCCCACCACTTACTACTCACACAACTGAGAAATGTTAAGCTGCAAATTCCTATTTGTATTAGCAAGATTATCAACTTTGAGAGTCCAAAGAAATGTCCTAGCAAGGGTTAGAAGGTCACTAACATTATCTGAAAGTCACTTCAGAGACTACGTCAATCTCCTAAGCAATATAAATTCTCAGCTGTGAAGGCACTACACACAATTTACAGAGTCAATGGACTGTGGTAACCACAACAGCTCCTGTTTTAATCATTTGGTCCTTCTCTGGCATTCTCACAGCGCTTAGGTCAGATAGCTCTGATTTCAAGAATATCTGTATTGTTTGCAGGTCCTACAAGGAAGAAACCGTTTCTGAGGCATTTTACTCTCTCCCTAGCTGAAAAAATTGAAAGATTGAATATATCATTGGTAGATTGGTCTGACCCTGTGCTTATTTCCTGTAACAGCAAAAGAAAGCCAAAAGCCCCAAACTGCCCACTCCCACTGTAAACATCTCTAGTTTCTCTTTACACTTAATGTCTTTGATTCAAGTCTCCTGTAGGTGCTGCAACCCCGAAAGATCATGCTAGGACTTTACCCACACAGCTTCCCAGACTCATGCTCTATTAGGAATTGAATTGGTGGTTTAGAGGTTTTAAAACATGGACATCAAAATCTCTGTTCTAGAGCTTCTGAATAACCCTTTATCAGTGTCTTCCGAAGGTGCTTGATGAGTGGCAAAGCTGGGATGGAAATGAATTCCTTGTAATTTCCAGAAAAGCAGCTCCAGTGGGATGGTTAGGAATATGCACAGCACCTTGGTCTGATACACCAAGTGCCACAGGGGATGTGAACATAACCTCGTCCCACAGAACACACCGTGAGGAGTAAATGGGAGTGGGAAGAGCAGCTGGTGAGCCACGAGAGTGAGAGACCATCAGGTGGCAACGCTGGCCAGACACAGATCTCTGAATCTCTCTTTGCTAACACTCCTCTGAAGGTAATAGGGCCGACTCAAGAAAGCCTCAGCTAAGTTTTCACATAGCTTTGTAGGACTATTATAATAATCCTTATTCAATATATTTCAACTATGCTGGAGAACACAACAAAGAAACAATATAAAATATCACCACACACTTGAATATACAAAATATGACTATAACGAATTGTGAATTATGACTACTCTTATGTAGTCTTCCTTTCATCGATGTGATCAGATGTGCTCATCACAGTCCCTGATTCTGACTTGACTTCTCATGGTGGGATACCTTTGCTATTGTTAAAAGAAAAACTTCAAAAAAAGGCTTGCTCTAGCTCATCCTAACAGGACACATGCTTGTTTTCAGCTATAAAATCTAGGTAATAACAAAAGTCACATGGAGATAGATGAGAGTTGATGGCCATTTTTGTGTTGTGGAATGAAAGACAATGTACAAATTAAAATGTAGTGGAGGAGGATGCTCTTCAAAACAGCTGAGGTGATCTTGCCACATGCTCCAGTCCTAACAGGAGTGCTCTGGGCGGGTGGGAAGATGAGTGGATGAAGTGAGAAAGCTCTAAGAAAGCCGGGCAGAGAAGCCAGGAGAATTTACTAAATGTGTGAGAACAAGTACTACCTGTACCTCTACCAGACAGCTAACACCGCCTCACAAACTGCACCAATAAAAGCCCAGATGCTGCAAGCGACTTCACTCTAATCAATAAGCCTTTTTTCCTGAAAGCATTAGCTCAGTCAAAACCTGCGAAGTGAGAAAAATGAAGGGTGCGAAGCAGGGGGTCAACTCGCCAATGACTCGCCTGGCAGAGGCTCAGAGCAGCATTACAGTCAAAATGAAAGGAAAATGGCCTACAGTATTGGTAATAAATTCAAACTCTGACGTGCCTTGTTCTGCTTTACTCCTGCCGGCTGGCTCCATCTCAGTAAATACAAAATTGCCCTCTCTTACACCCATAAACACTCTGGGGAAATTACTTATTGCAGGGGAAAAGTGTCTCTGCCCAGCTCAGCTCAGGACCCAACACAGAACTTCTTAAGGAGACCTGAAATATTCTCCTTCACACCAGCGTGCCTTTGATGGTTTCTCCTTAGCAGCACAGGTGAGTCCTTGAAAGCCCCTCTCTGCTATATGGGCAGGTGATTTAAACAGCACCGGGACTGTGCCATACCTGGGCTGGCTGCCCGAGAAATCAGACCACCTTTCTCAGTGTTTATACTGCCTCAGGTCCCATCTTTGGATACCTTTGTGTTGCCATTCTCAGCCAAGTGCTGGAAAAGGTTAATGGGATGACTTTGGCATGATGCAAATACCTAGCAGGGTTTTTGAGGAGGAGCTAGATGCACCCAGCCAGCTCAGATTGCTGATAAAAAGTGCTCTTATCTTATTGCTAAAGACCATGTAGACAGAGCCTGGCACTGCTTTGATGCCAGTCAGACTCAGTTTGCAGTATTTTCCAGCTCTCGTATTTTATATTGTGACTCTCAGCTTATATTTTTTTTTCTTAAAAATCATAACCAGTTGATTATCTCAGTGTGTCAGGATTTCAGCTTCCATGTATACATTTGTTTTGAAAGGTATGTCTAAGCTTTAGAGCGGTGGAGAAAAAGCTTGTGAGTATAACAAATACCAGGAACTGTCATGTTATAATTTTTAAAAACCACTTTTGTAGGGTTGATTCACAACTTTTCAGTCCAACACTGAGTTGATGCTGGATAGGAAAGCAGCTCTTCTGTCACCCTTGCGCACAGCCCCATGCTGAGTTCACCCACACCTTGTGGGTGAAGGCTGTGCTTCTGCCCTGGATACAGAGTCTCATCAGAGCAATAAAACTGTCTGGGAATGCCCTGAGTTCGGGGAATAACTAGTA
This sequence comes from Mystacornis crossleyi, assembly GCA_013400655.1. Classification (NCBI taxonomy): domain Eukaryota; kingdom Metazoa; phylum Chordata; class Aves; order Passeriformes; family Timaliidae; genus Mystacornis; species Mystacornis crossleyi. Next base: position 8,891 of record VYZQ01028237.1, read on the forward strand.
CAAAAATTGCTTCACACTATTACTAGGCACTGCCGCTCTGTCTTCACTTTTTACCTCTTGTCTTGCTTCCTGTCATGCCTTCCTTCTCTTTCTCTTGTCACTTCTTTGCTTTTCCCACCACCCCCGGTTTTCCAGCAGTACTTTCCCAAACTGAGGTCCCACCCGGAGCGGCTGTGGCAGCCCTGCAGATGGGGAGGTGCTGCTGTGAGGAGAGATGTGGGCCCATGCAAACCCACGTGCCCTCGCTTGGCACAGCTCAACATCTTGGAAACCTCGGAACTGTTCTCCAGCTGTCACCCAGCCCGGGGGCTTGAGGGTCTCCCCTGGAGAGATGGGCAGCATTCCCACCCTCTAAACCTCCCTATCTTGGCTAAAAGTGGATGGGATGGGAATGGTTTCACAGGAGCAGCGCTGCTCCTCTGCATCCGTCTGCCTGCAGCTCTCTCCTTTCGGCAGGGCAGCTGGAGGTCTCCCGCAGCATCCCTGTCTGAAGCCAGGCCATGGCCCTCTGCAGGGATCTGTCTGCATTTACCACCGTGGCCAGGAGGGAACGGATTCAATTCTTACTCAAAGTATATTTATTCTAAATAAACACCGCTTGCTTGTTGCTGTCTCATGCATATTTCTGCAGCTCCCACAGTGCATTTGATAAAAAATTAAATACGATTAGTCGAAGCCAGTTTCTCCCAGTGAATATCTCTAATGGTGTTACAAAAGAAATGGCTCATTGAATAAAACCCTCTTGTAAGCTTTCTGAATGCTGACATGAAACAGCTGTGGTTATTGCACCACTGTGTGGTCCCCCTACAAAATTTGACGTTTGCCTGGTTTCTGTGGGCTGCCAGCACTGCAGATTTATGAAGGTGTGCGATGACCAGCACTGACAGTATTTGCCAGTGTGAGGACGAGTAGGCTCGTTTAATTTTGCCAAGAGCTTCCCCTCATAAACAGGTTTGAGTAAAAAGCCAAATAGCACATGGGGACTATTCATCTCTGCCTTGCATTAATTTAAAGAGAAAACTCACTTCCTTGGAGGAGAATTTTCAAGAAATAGATATATCATTTTGTAAAAACATGCCTGCAATGCTGCCAAAGCTTTGGTGGCATCAGTCCCTGCTTTTATGTATTTCAATATGCACAATGGCACAAACGAAACAACCAAGTGGACATGGCCACAGCTGGGGAAATGCAATGCCATGGGTCACCAGTCAAGGCCATTATTAAAGAGCCTGGAAGGAAATTACTGTAGCCCAAATTGCAAGGACCAGAAGATTTTTCAGGATCAAGGAGAAATAAAAAAAGATGATGTCTGATTCCTCCCTCAGGTTGACTTGCCTGGCCACACAGATCATTAAACCTCAGCACTGTGTCAAGGTAGGTAGGAAGCTGCAGTCCAGGGAAGTACCCAATGTCTCAACGCTTTTCCTATTTGTCAGAAAATGGCCATCACAGGTTACCCTGAAGCAGAGTCAAGTTGAGCTGCTTCTGGCTGGCTGGTCCTATGCACCAGAAAGAAGCAGAATAGGCCAGGATGGAATTCCACAGATGGAATGTATGGACTCTATACGTGCTGTAACACGGCACCTACAAATCCAGTCAAGAAATCCTGCATTAGAGGCAGGTTCAGTTAGAGAAATACGAGGCAGCGCTGCCTTCCTCCCTAGGAGAGGATGCTACAGTTGGACATAAACCACAGAAATTACCCATCTGTGCTTTCCCTGACCTCTGCCAAGAATTCACATCCCACCTGAGGTTCTGAGCACTTTGATTCATTCTAGGCAGAGAAGAACCTACATCACTGAATTTACAGAAATTCAGTGAAAAAAAAGAAAAAGATCCAAACCCATGGTTTCACAAAGCCTACAATAAGCAAGTCCCAAATGGGGGATGTGACTTTCCACGGCTTTCCACATTGAAAGGGTGCTTCTGGCAGCTTCCTACCTGGTGGAAAGATTAACAGAAGTCTTAAATGTGAACCCTTGCAGCTACTCATCTTCCAAGAAACAGAATGAAAGGAACCAAGATAAAACCTAAAAGAGATGTCTGGCATCCACTTGGTGACTACTTCAGTTTTAAGATCTTTGTCACTTTGCTATTGATTTAAGTCTGTGTATCCTTTTGAATATTAGTATGGCTAGCAAGATAGCAACATCATACATAAAAATGTTCCTCATTCCAGAACAGATGAAACTCCCAGTGGTAAAAGAAGATTTAGGTATCTCTGAAGATTTCTTATCGCTGTGCAACATAACTCTCTAATGGTTCAGTGCCTTGGAGGGTCATCTGAGATCACTTATCACATAAATCAAATAGGTGGCAGGCTATAAGAATGGAAGCCTATAGCAATTTCATGTCTTTGCTTGCAGACATCAAATCTATCTTTTAGGCAGACTATAGAGGAGATAATATGCCACTACATTTAAGCCACTGAAGAAACCCAAATCTGGGTATTAACCAATTTTAGGAAGCTGTTCCTAGTCTCGACTGCACCACAATTATCTTGGGAAATGACTGGTTTTAAATCCTAAAATGTGGACAGCAGACACTGCTCCTGGTTTTAATTTACATTAAAGCTTCTGTAAATCACTCTGGCAATGGAAGGGAATGCCAGAGAAAGTGAAAGTCCAATTTAGTTTATGTCCCATTTACATAATCAGCAGTGTGTAAAGTGGATCCACTGTAAAAATGACTTGGGTCTACCTTTCACTGGATTCAACAAGAGGAACACAGCTTTCTTCTCCCTCTCCACTTTTCTTGCATGTAATACTCCTTTCTCTTGATTTCTGTGGAGTTAATGCAGATTACACACACATAACTGAGAGCTGGAGCTGCCCTGGGGCTCAGAAGCATCAACCAGGTGTGTGCCAAACTCGTTTTTAGTAGTAGGGTCTCAGAAGGGGGCCAAAACTGACAGTCAAAACCCATGTTCAGCCAGGCTGTAAGCTCATGGCTGAGAGCTGTGAGAGATGTCTCCTTAGCTGCCTCATCCTCCCCCAGCTCAGTGGATCCCCAATCCCCCTTCACGGCTCCTGCCCCAGAACCTCGTATTTCTGCAGCAGCACTCCCCGATCTGCGATCGCCACCACTGATCTGATCCTCTGAACTTGCACAACCAGGGCTCATCCCTGAGTTTGCTCCTTTCCCTGGGAGAATGCCCTTCAAAAACAAGGACGAAAATGCATCTCAGAGATAATTGTAAAGACATCCCTGCTGACATATGTGAAGGCATTTCTGCCTTCCCAAGGCTGTAGGTAGGTAGTCCTCGGGTGCCTGCTGCAGCTCAGGGTGCACAGGAGTGCTGGCACCTAAAGAACTTGCCAGAAGCTAAGACGAGGGCAGCTGCAAAGTCTCCAAGCCTTGCTGGAGGAGATACAGTATTTATGCAACATAGATCCTATCTTTTACATAACCCTACTCTTCAACAAACATGAAAACATATGGTGTCAGTTAATTGCATGAAAATACTTGGTAGTAAGACAATCTTCCGGGACAAATGGGAAAAACCCCCAACCAAGCCATGTTTTACCCTTTTATTCCCATTATTAGTGGGCAGGTTGAGGCAGTGCATGAGTAACACCATTACTGGCCTAAAGCACTCCTTGGTTTATGGTTTATGGTTTATGCAGTGGAATAGTTGTGTCCACAGCACAAAAGCCACGACAAACACTGGCAGCACTGCTGATAACCTAAGAGAAAGGCAGGGCAGTTCATGAAGGAGTAGCACAGCCAATCCCACAAGGGTGGCCAGGATTGAGGAGAAGGAACCTCCACGAACCAGGTCTGTGAATAAACAGGGGATCTAATTTTGTGCTGTCACTCAGAATTTACATGACGGGGAGAAAAAACCTCCCAGACCTTCACTAACAGGACAAAAAAGCTGAGTGTGACACTTTAAACTCAAGGCTGAGTTTGAAGCAGTGGGAAAGCGTGGATTTGAATCCATTTACACCAGAACAATGTTGCCCTTCTGAGTATAATTTTACAGACGTGTTTATGATATAGGGGGAGCCATATGGCACGAAAGGTTTAAACATTTAATCTCACTTAGCTTCAATACACTGCATATACAGAAAATTGGAAGCCCAGCAGGAAAATGCCAGATTTCATTCTCACTTAGTCGTGATTAACCTTTATGAGCTCGCTCAGAGTTTTGTCACCTGTGAAGTCACTTGGGGCAGGTAGGCTGCAGAAGCCCTGGCTTGCTTCAGCCAGGGGGCCACAGCTGCTGAGCTTGAGCCCTGCAAGAGCTCTGCTGCCCAAAATGGGGGCACTCCCCTGCCCCAAATGGCAGTGCACCCTGCCCCTACCGTCCCTGAGTATGGAAAGAGTAAAAGGGACTAGAGGGAATGAATGACCTGGAGGGACTCTTGCCTTTCTCCTCCTGCAGCTGGGCCTCCGTGCGTCGCTGAGCTGGGTCCAGTTGAGAGCAGCCTTACCCCAGCAGACAGGCACAAGGCAAACAGCTGACACATACCACACTTTGCAAATATGCTCTTTCTCATTAATACTGATTCCCACACACAAACACTTTAGCTATATTCACTGATTGCATTACCATTGCAGAAGTGTAATTAACAAATTAAAAGGGAGGATTGTGATTCAGTTTAATTTGGGGAGAATCTTTAAATAAATAAAATAAAAAAAAAAAAAGGAGCCTGATGAGTCTGATGTTTGAGGATCGTTACCCTCTGCTATTTGCCTTAATTCCTTGGACATGTTCTAAGAGAAATGCTTTCCTCGAAAAAAAAAACATGTCCTGAGTATCCTGCAGTAGTGGCTACACAGGTACTTAAAGAAGCAACAATGACAAAAACCCCAAAGAAATGAAAGAAATCCTGACAGATGCTGAACCAGATACTAGATTGCAAATGAAGGTGTATCATCATGGAGAGAGGAAGGGGGAAAATGCCAGCTGGAAGGTAGTCAGACTGATCTGAGACTGACAGCTTATTCACCAAAACTTATGAAAAGCAACACAGAATGTGCACACCACCTGCCCACAAATATTTGTGGAAGGAGGGAAAGCAGAAAATCCCCCATACTTGCTGCCCTTCCAGATCCTTGCGTGATAAAATAAACTACTTCCACCAAGTAAATCAGTATTTGTGAGAGCAGTCAAAACTCCTGACCCAAAGCTAGACTGAATTTCTCTCCTAACACCAATTGAGCACACCTGGAAGAATGGCTACAAAATGATACATACTGCCCCTCACATTTCCTACAAAAAACACCTTTCAGGTGATCTAATATTATGAGAAACCATAATCATTAAGGATTGATCATGCTAATATAATTTTCTGGATGGCTTATTAACCTACTAAGACATGTTTTTCTCTACTTCCCTTCATTAGCGACAGCAATAATTAGGTAAGGACACAGGAGCAAAATTGATCATATGCTACTGCCAAAGGGGACAGAGAATGTATCATGGACATTCAGCATAATGTTCTCCAAACTCGAGATGCATTAATTTTATTTAGTACCACTGCTATTTTCTGCCTTTGATAGAAGGAATCTGTTAATGTAGATGTTGTATAACAGGAGCTTATTTTTCTCGTATTCCAACATGGAATTTTCTTTTTCCTTTAAAGTTCATAGCACAAAATGAGATGAGACAGGAAAGCATCCCCCTCTCAAGTCGTCCTCTCCTTACTTCAGTCTCCTCATGAAAGCAGCACTTTGAAAGCAGAGCAGCTGCAGAGCCCCGGCTGGAAGCAAAGGAGTGAGTTACACTGTCCCCTCCCGGGCAATAACCCCAGAGCTCCAGCAGACCTGCAGCATGAACTTTCCCCCACCATCCCACTGATGTGGCAAGTGCCTGTAAAACCCAAGAGTGACAAAGGCATCACAGCCACGGTGAATTTTAACGGATTTTTTAAAAATGTGAGCAACTGGCTTTGCCTGAGCTCTCCCCCACATGGGCAAGAGGGAGCTTTCTGTAGATAAATGCATTATAGGGAGCTGAAAAGAGTTGACAGTACAAACTTGGCACTCTGATGGCATCCTGTACGAACAGGGAAAGGGAGAATCCGTCAAAGCAAGAGCCAGACATAGCATAAAAAGCATCAGCCCGGCATATTGACCTTATTTAAGTCCAAACAGCATAACACTAGAATACTTAATGCAAAAATGTCATAAATATTCTTTATTCTACATGCACATTAATGTTTTCTTTAAATATGCAATTCACTTGATATCTGCAATCCCTCTTCTTCAGATGCAAAATCCAAAATAATGATTATATCAGTCATTGCTTAATACATTCAACTGTGGTCCTGATTTTCATGCATGAATGGTCATTTACATATCATTACCCATCATGCCATCAACTCAGATTTTTCTTTCTAAACAGAGTAATACATTTAAAGTTGTCATTTTAAAACAAAAATGCTTAAAAATTGGGACTTTCATTCCTCGTTATCTTATCTGTGCTCTTAGCAGCTAATAGACCGGAATATTAAAATGGAAAATTCTCAGTGTGTGTGACAACTGTCACGGTGAGAAGGTCTTAGAGAAGATGCAATTACCAAGGGATTTTTCTCAAATTTGGAAACACCGATAAATATGAACAGAAAAGCCGAAGCAAACCGACCAGAAGCAAAACAGTAATTATAGTACATTCCTCTATTCTCCTAACACAAGTCCTTGTTAGGGGCAAAGTTAGCTCCATGTTAGCAAAATCACTGCGGACATGAGGCGCAGTTAGAAGCTTTGCATGAATAAATTACTGTTTTTCAATTAATACTGCCCATGCTCACAATAAAGGAAGGATTCTTTTCCCCCCTCCTCCTGCTACTTTTAAAGTAATTTTCTGCTATGTTTAATTAGGAAATTTCTCTACAGAAGGGAATGTGATAGAAGATTAATTCTCTATTTTCTCACCCACTGTGTCAGTAGACTCAAGTGGACACTATAAACCCCAGTTAAATACGACGAGGATGATCAAGCACGGAGCTCCTTTCGAGAGGTCGCGTCCGCAGACTGTGGATCTCATTTCAAAACAATAGAAATGAGTTAGGAAATGGTGTCTCTCCGTGGTGCAGCGCCACAGAGGAGCGATTCCACGGGCTCCGTGGTGTGAGGGTTCACCATGCCAGCTGAGAGGGTTTGCTATCATGGCTAATGACACCAAGCGACAAATGGCATTGCCACAACTGCCGGTATCTTGGGCCTGCTTCTCCCCTTCACCACTAGTAACTATTCCTCCAGTAGTCCCATCCTATTTTACATCTTTTATGCCAAGTACGAAATAGCAGTTAAACAATAAATAATGAAATATTCGCTGGTGGGCAATATAGTAAAGTTTGGGTTTGTTTTTTTTTTTAAGGGGAGAGACAAAGGGTGCTTTTTAATGAACAATGAAGGGAATGAGCTATTTACCCTCAGGACATAAACCCCCATGAACGGTCTATTGCTGCCAATGCTGATTAAATATCGGGTTAAGGTTTTTTTAAGTTGAAATCCAAGGCACAGTAAGAACCCTTAGAATTACTTAGAGGAAACTCGGACCTACAAGATGCAGAAACATGCAAGATACTACCCTTTGATGGAGAGGGCGAGCAGTTTTCTCAGAAGTTTTACTAGTGAAGTGGCTGAACACCAAAACAGAGAAAGCATGAATGATTTAGCAGAGAAAACACAGACATGAAGCCTAGTAGAGACCGAGAGCCTTGCACATTGATTAACCAGGACCAGATTGTTATAATACAATAGAAGTTGCCAGTACAAACCTCCTGGGGACAGGAAAGGTCAAAACAGGACAACTGGCAGAGAAAATATGCAATGCAGAAGAAATTTAGAAACTTCAATTCCAGTTTTATTCTGAGCTTAAAAAAAAATAAATCAGTATTTTGGCTAGTCTGATGCCTATTTATTCCCCAACATTTTGACACATTTATAAGGCATTCTTATCCCACTCTGCTTGATGCTACTCTGGTTTCATGTAGAGAAATGCTCCAGCAGAGCATTTAAGAAGGGACAGCCACCTTTGCAGAGTCCAAGAGAGAGCTGCAAGGATGACAAGATTTAGAAAACACAGTTCCGTGGTAAGCTTAGGGGAATGGAAAATTTTACTTTGGAAAAGAGAAGACTGAAAGACTACTTGTCTGATATGAAAAGGAATGTAAAAAAGGCTGCTATAAAAAGAAGGATAATCAATTGTTCCCCAAATCCATTATTCCTGAGACAAGAAATAATTGATATAATTTACAGCAAAGGAGATTTAAGTTAGATATTAGGAGATTTTGTCCCCCCAACTTCTAATAATTACCGTGGGCTGGAACAGGCTGCACTGAAATGAAGCCGGTGTGCTCAGAGGTGGCTTCTGAGACTGGTCTGTGCAAGGTCTGAGCAAGGGACAACCTAACTATAGTTGTTCCCAGCAGACTTGAGGAGGATGGATGAGACAATCGGTAGAAGCTACTTCCAGAACTATGTGCCTATGACTACACCTTTTCTGCAAGCCAGGGGATGGCTGGGGTCCACACTGGGCACGATTCAAAACTTTACTTGTACAAATTCCCACTGAAATCACGTGGCATTTTTTCGTAACATAATTAAAACATCTTCATGTCATCTGGGTGTGTGCTATCTGCTCACATATGGAGCCAGTATATATTTTTGCATAGTCTCTAAAAGTTTCTAACTCCTGCAGATTCGGAGGATCTGGTCACACCTAAGGCCTTGTGGACAAGATTTCAGCTCATCTGATCCTGAAGAGGTAGGTGAGCCAACCATATCTTCTTCCTCTCTCAGGAGAGAAGTTTATTTCCTTAGACACAGTGGTTTGAATATATCTGTTCCAGTTGACCAAGATTTTGCTCCATTATAATAAAATACCTTTTAGAGAAAAGGCATAGACCTCTTTAAAAGGAAGACACTTAAAAAAAATTGTTAAATGGGCTGCAAAATCTACATTAATACAGAAGTACAGGTAATGCATTTCCCAGAGCAGTCAGCAATGAGCTTCCAGTGTTAGCACTCAGCTCGTCACCCTCATGCCAAAATGACGCTACCTGTGGTGACTGCGCCCTGATGCAGAGGGCAGGAGGTGACGGAAGGAGTGAAGCTCCCAATGCCAGCTCCAAATCCGCGGACAGGAAAGCTGGGCACCTCAGGGAGCCCTGCTTTCAACCAGAGCAGCCTGTGCCTGACTGAATGTATGTCAGGAGCCTCGGCGGCCCACGCGAGAGCCAAGAGCCACACAGCGCAGAGGGCTCGCAGCCACCTTTGTTCTGCGTCCCCTGGGGCTGCACTTTCCGTACTGCCCCTGCTGGAGGCACAGCACAAGTCTGTCCCCTCTGCTCCTGCTCCCAAGCAGTGAGCAGCCCTTCCACAGCAAAGGAGCCTCTGGTGGTTCCTCAGCCTCCAGTGCCCACTCCACGTAACTGCCGAGGGGCGCACAGGGTGCGCTTTGTTCCCCTCCTTTTTCCTCTGAGAGCAGTCAGGCCCAGGGCAGGATTCCAGTTTATTTGCACAGTGATAACACAGCCTTTCAGAAAGGAAATACAAAATAATGAATCAGGTGCAGGCACATCCATCTGTCATCTCCAATAAGCATGTGGATGCCATGTGAATGCCTGGTCACTCCCATAATTATCTGTTAAAGCTGAATGGGCAATTTTCAGCCCAAAGTACATGAAATGCGTGAACATTTTAATGATGCACAGAACAATTAAGAATATTACATGCACGGTTCCTGATCACCTTGAGATTTTCTCTCTACTTAGCACTGGGGAAACTCAACCTCTATAACCCTGCTAGAGCAAAGAGGGCACAGCTCGAATCACGAAACAGTGAGTTGAATAAATTGCAGCAAGGCAGGCACTTTTTAAAATGCAACTTTTCCTTCCACAAACTCTTAGATAATGATAGAAAAAATGTCCACAGTGAATTCTGATGAAAGAAAAAAAAAAAGAAAGGCCAGAATAATAAATGTGTCCCATGTGACAGCCAGGAAAAATGAAGGGTCTGATTCAGGTTCTGTTCTAATCAACGGGACTCTCTCCATTACCTCTGCTAACAACCCCACTAAACCCTTTATGTCTGGTTGAGTAGATGGAGCACAGAGCTAAGAAGCAAGAAAGCTGAGGCACTGAAATGGCAGCTAAGCATCAGGTAAGGCACATCAACTCACCCTGCAGTGAAGCTGTGTGGATGAATACATACAGAACACATACACACGGTATCAATGCTATTTCAGCAGACAGAAAACCCCGTGTGTCTTTCTCCCCAAACATGGGATGAGCGGATCTGGACCAAAAAATAAACCAGAGAGAAGGCAGCCAGATTCTCCATGCATAGCCAAGCAATGAAAACATACCTAAGCAGTGCAATTCATTGTGTACTTAGAGAGAGGCAGGAAAAAAGGATGTGGCCCAGTGTGGTAGGGAAAGGTCTTCAGTTATCACATATTAAGTATTTGCAATAGAAGATGTTGTTCTTGCTCAAAACACTGTGTAAATTTAGCTTCAGAAAAAACCCTGGGGATAAATTCTACCTGGTATGTGCCAGCCTAAAATGCAGGAACTGATGTGGCCCCAGACATACAGCACGATGAGGAAGGAGGATG
>VYZQ01028238.1:1410-32056 GCA_013400655.1 Mystacornis crossleyi
ATTCAGGCAAAACTCCCACTAACTTCTCTCCCACGGTCTGTTTTCTGACTAATATTTATGTACATTATCTCTATGTCACCTTGTATGGATCACACAGATCTTACTCATTTAGCTTCAGGAGACAAGTATTTCACACTCCGAAACACGCAGAGCTGTTACAGCCTAAACATGAAATAGGATTAGAAACATCATTACACTCATTACTGCTTCACTGTGCAGCTTTATGCTCCCTTACATAAAACCCTTTCTTTTCAGATGGAGCGCTGCTTTCATTAAACCATTCTGACAAATAAGTATGTAGCCATATGATGGCAGCAATATGCTTAAATACATAGGTTCCAACATTTAGCATGTTTTACTTGTCCAAAAAAGGAAGATACAACTCAAACCAGTGTTCTGGAGAGCAAGACAGGGCAGTCAAACATCACATTCAGGCTGAAGCTGTCACAGTTTTTTGACTACAAAATAAAGATTGGCTACAATTTTTGCTGCTGGGTACAATTCTAAGGAATTCATTCATTCATTCATTCCAAGGCCATTTCAGCCTCTTTAAATGCAGAGAGAAGCATCTGACATAAAAATTTACCTTAGCACAGTACATGTCCTGGATGACATGGGATTATCTATGCACTCATCACATCACAGTAACCAAAGGAAGATTTTAAAAAGCAACAGTATCAAAATGAGATCTAGAAGGAAGATGCTGGAAATGTAAATCGAATTTCACGGGTTGATCTAAATTTTTCCAAAATATATCTTTTAGGAGGTGATGAAAGTGAATAAATGCTTAATACAAGCCAAAATGGAAAAGAGATTTCATAAAAGTGCCATGCTTGATAAATTATTTAAATTATTTCCCAGAGAATTCTTAAATTCTCAAAAAGACAGTGTGAAAATAGTGGTATGGAAAAACTGGGTGGACTTACAATCATGCCTATAAGGCTCGGATAAATAATTACAGCATTGACAAAAAACACCTTTCTTTGTAATTTCCTGGGTTTTCTCATCCTGTGATCATTGGCTTCCTCAGCAGATCATGCTATCTAGCCTGTACAAGAGAGATCTTTTAAGACTAAAAGGACATAAAATAAAGGAGGTAGGATCTGGAAGGATAAGGGGACACTGGAAATATATATCTCTTAACCCTCTCATAGTAATTTACACTAAGATGTTTCCCAAGGACAGCTCCACTGAAAATTTATTGAACACATATTTCTATCCTCTGATTCCAGGGGGAGAAATATTTCAGGGAAAGGAAGTGGCATGCCTANAAGGATAAGGGGACACTGGAAATACATTCTCTTAACCCTCTCATAGTAATTTACACTAAGATGTTTCCCAAGGACAGCTCCACTGAAAATTTATTGAACACATATTTCTATNTCCTGAAAACCACACTGTGCCTTGTTCTTAACAAACATGGCTTTTATGTATTTACCAGCAACCGAGCTCTGGTATCTACTGCATGCTAAAGATGTCAAGCCTTTGAGAAACAGGTTCCACTAAATGAAAAATACTAAAGTAATGTGATTTTCTCAAAAAAAAAAGAAAAAATTAGCAACTTTCAGAGCATATAAATTTTTTTCAGTGAACCTTTCAAAATGTAAGTATTTGCACAGGTTTTAGAAATTAATGTTTACTATCAATGTGAGTTCACATGCAAACAGAAANCAGAAAATCAGTGAAGTCCAGTAAAACCTCTTGTTCCATTGAACTGTCCCACATTAATATTCTTATTAATATTCTTTTATATAAGAAAGGGAGGTATGTCCTGTTTCTCACCTCCCATTCTTCTTGCACCATTTACTGGTTTGATCCTGCAAGCTGCAGCTCCAAAGATCAAATCTTTCTCAATGAGCTGCACTTGCATAGAAAAAGTACCTTGAAAGAAATGTGGATTTGCAGATATATTCTCCATTTATGGCTAAACCTCACCTATCAGCATCCTCACCATGTTTCCAGGTTAAAAACAAAACAAAACAAATCAAAACAAACTGTAATCTGCACTTCGGGAATTTCTTGTAATTTTCACAGTCTGGTTTTATTCATAACTCAGGGATACCAGCACGAGCAGCCTCTGATCAACAAGTGCTCTATCAAAGCACACCTTGAACTAAAGCTGAGGAAGGCAGGACTGGAGAACCTGCAGAGAACCCAGGTGACTGCAGTCTAGCCTGACTGACAGACAGTTATCCCTGATCTACAGCTAATACCCTCAAGCTTCTTCAAATCTTCACTTTTGGCCATTAGAAATCACAGAAATGACCCATGGACATTGTTGGTCTTTGGCTCAGGTCTCAAATGTAAGGGAAATCTGTTTTAACAGGTGCCAGTAGTACCATGAGAACTGAAAATATCTATATAACAAGGTATAGCAATTTCACTGACATGTTACCAAATGTACACTTCCACACTTAGCTAAGACTTAATGGGTGCTTCCACTATATTCAAATTTTCCCTCTATTTTGACCTTTTCTCCTCAGAATATTGCTTCTAATTTTCGGTCATTTGCCATATGAGATGAAATCCACACAGAGTTCATAGAAGACTCAAACAGAGTTTCTACCGCTTCTGTTTTCATTTTATTTAGGTTTATTTTTCTAAACCACATGTTACCTTATACCTTGCCAATGTAACTCGTTTGGAAATAACGTATTAATTCAAACAATGTTTGTTTGGAGGAACTCTCTGATAGCTTTCAGCTGGCTAAACACACTTAGATAGCATCCTGTTGGTTTCTGAGACAGAAGTGAAAGGCTGATTTGCTTACCAAGCGACAGCTTTGATGCAATATCCTTACAATATATGAGTACTTACACTCCTATGTTCCTGGTGGTAGTTTTTTCTCAGGAGTCCTTCAAGTGCCAAAGTTCAGGCAGTTCATGTTTATATTCAATTAAAACCTCAACTAAAATATTTGCAGACAAATGCTGCATTCTCAAGCTCTACGGAAGCCATTCAGACACATCTTCTACACAGATAACAGCATGGGCTAAGTAGATAATTCCATGACAAATCACCTCTACTGCTGTTTATTTTGGTAGAAAGTAGTTGCTAAATTTGCTTCCATGCATCCAAAATGAAATGTAACTTGATAACACTTCCACTGAAAATACAAAATGGGTTCAGAAAAGGAAACTGCAATTCAGATTTGTTTTAAAACATTTCACAAACTGCCTGATTATTTTGTTTTCCAGGGGAAACAAAAATCTAAATGGGCCATGTGCAAAAGTAAATGAAATTCAATGTGTTTCCAGAATGAACTTGAAATACTAATAGTTAAATATAATGATTCATAACCATGTTTTGATAGTGTTTTTCTCTTTTACTGCTCCCTGAAATCCTTGTAGGAGCAATCAAGGAAAGCAATTATACATGAATACTGTTAAACGCAATATGAATAACAGTATATCTCTTTTTAGCACAGGAGTATTTCCCTTCCAATTGGAAAAATGAAGCTATTTTACTAGAGTTGTGACAACATATTTTATTATCTACTTTAATTAAGCTCAAACCCCCTGAAGTTTACTTAGAGAATGGTCTAACAACATAAAATATCCTTATTATGGCACACCCATACGCACACATCAAACGTTTCCTTTTCTAGCTGTCTATGAGAATGGCATTGACTTAAAAGTAATTTGTAAGGGAAACATACAGTTTCCCATAAATAAATGTTGCAAACTGTAGGTAGATACAATCATTATTATTACAGCACCATTTTATTTACTGCTAAACCACTGATAGTTCAGGCTGATCAGGGCAGCATAATCATGTGATTGCTAATTAATCATAATTAATAATATCCAAGTTCCATGATGGTAAGAGAAGCCAAGTATAGAGAAAAACAGCAGCTGCCGCTTGCCTGTCTCACAAATGCCTTTCTCTTTTTATAAGCTTTACATAGCAGAAGAGCATTTTTTGTAGGATTGTGGGCAGGATATTAAAAAATAAATAAATAAAGGAAAGAGAAAAAAATAAGTAAAATTAAAGGTAAGTAAAAATACAGAACATGAATAATTTGAAGATTCTCCAGTTTCAGTAGAGAGCAGAGTAAGATTATTATTCATTTCTGGAACTCACAAGCACTTTCCTACTAAAACCCCTGCTTTTGAATGTTATCTCAGGATGTCCACGGTATGACTATCATAACTTGATAATTCCTCTCCTTTCAAATCTCTGATAAGAAGCCATGACTGCCACTGCCAGTGTGACACAACCAGACACTGTCTACACATGATTCATGGGGTTTTCTTCTCTCATTTCATATTTGCTGCACAAAAGAATCATAACTGGCAGTGTTGATGTAAGTCTTAATGTTTGTTTCAAAAGAATGTGCTTAATGAATGTGCTTTTTTTAAAAAAAAAAGTAAATTTTGACTTCAGTCAAACCTCAGGATATTTGTTGGAGTAAAGCCAAAACCAACCCACCCTAAACAAAATGGAATCCCTGAGAATGAATCCCTTCCCAAAACTAAGAACAGGTTTGGTCCTGTGCTCCTGAAGCTGGATAGATTCTATCAGTACCACATAATTACTCCCATGGCTTCTTACAATACCTGCTAGAACAAAGCAGTAGACCTGAAATTTGTCCGTGGACTTCAGAATGACACCCATCTCCTGAATAAAGGATGTTTTCCATCAGCAGGCCCTGTACCAGAGCACAGACTTTCCTGCTTCCTTGGGATACACCTGCACTGGCATGTGTGCACAATCTCAAGCTTAAAATGTAGTTTCTGCCATGGCTCTACTGTCTGTGTGTAAATGCAGGTTCACACTCAACCTCAGCATATACCACCATGCTCACTGGCAGGGAAACTCTGTGCTGGAGAAGGAAGACGAGAAGAGGATTGGGATCTGATTTATGATTCAGCTCTATTGTTACAGAAGGTAACAGGCATGGCTGAATTAATTTGTGCTGGCTCCAGTCCTCCAAAAACCGTATCAGCTTGCCATGTCCTTCCACCATGACTCAATAGCAACATAATCTCAGAGTTCTGTTAAAAATCTGTTAGGCATGAAACACACTTGTGCCTCCTGAGGGAGTCTTTATAGGATTACGTAGCTCTCACATGAAGCGGGTTAGTGAATTACAATATAGAAGGGAACCACATGAGCCTGGGAGAAAAGTAAAATCTCTGGAAATATTTAAAGGAAGAAGTTTTCCTCTAACCACTGAACAAAGAAGGCCACAGAGGGAATATGATTCTGATCTGGGTGCAACAGGAGAATACAGTACAAGATTAAAAAGTGAAGAATTTAGTATTTGTTCACATGGATCCTCAACATCAACCAGCCCTGCAGGAACACACTTGTCTGTTCCATGGAAAGCAGGGTGGATATAACCTACATGATGTAATTTTTGAGCCCCTGTAATGCACTGGCAGGACCACAAGTGAAACAGGTAAGTCAGGCCACAGCCCCCACGACGCACTCAAGGTGCGAGATCACAGGGCATCAGATCCTAACAAGAAGGTGGAGTCTGGAAATCCCACTGCCACAGCTGTGGATCCTACACACGCTTCAGTTGCAGACAATCCCTGCAGGTCCTGTAGAACAAACCCTGCTGACTGCACAGGTGTCATGTAGATGTTTGCAGTGGTGAGCACAGATGAGGAGTCTGTCATGAAAGGTGCAGCACATATGGAAAAACTGGGAAATCCAAAATCCTACTGTGAAAATTTTCTAACTGTTTGAGCCCAGGACGAGTCTAAACATAAGCTATGGGGGCAGTCTGTGCACGACTCCTGGGGCTGCACCTTTTCAGGTCTTTCGTATCTCTGTGAAACACAAAAATATAAACATACTGCAAGGGAAAACTGCAAGACAATAGGTATCATACTACAGAAAACAGGTATTTAAACAATTATCTGGTGAAAATTCCTATCCTACATACATTTTCTAATTTCCTTGGCATGACTGAAAATGAATTCTCTACAAACCTAGTTAGAATACCATGATAAATTGAAAACCATCAAAACGTAAACCTGAGTGAATAGAAAACGCACATCACCAGGGATATCACATAGTGCTTTACAAATAGGTGTACAAGCTACGTAGAAGAACATTACTAATGATGAATTTTAAAAAGTGCAGGCACTTTTATGAGTGTGAGCTGGGTTTATCGCTACGGTGTCCATGGAATGTGAAGGGCTAGATGGTGGGAAGCCTTACAGCCTGTGGGGTCAGTCTTGCCCCTCGATGCACATGCGTGTGTCATTCATGTGCTACGGTGCTCGCCAACACTTGCTGACTTCAGAAAGTATGTGCACAAAACTGTGGGCAAGACTGAACAGCCACTTTTCAAATTGAAGTTTCTTCACAGAAATGCAAACACTTTTTGCAATCTGATTCTAATTAACAATAGAGTCATTCATTCATTCTCTAACAAATGAGCAGAAATCCCCTTCCTTTAGCAATACACAGACATTTGATAGTAACTGAGTATTTGAGGTGATTATGTGTTACAAGATCTGATTCTGTTGTACTTAATACTCAAGTCCTGTTTCCACATCAACTATAGGCCACAAAACCACTATGCTGGATTATTTGCTTAGGGGCGTTGGAAGAAGAAATCTTCCACACACAGCTGCAAAGAAAGCAGCGTTTTGACACAGTGAAGAGAACTTCAGGGTTGTCCTAATACTTAGCTCATAATCCACAGAACAGAAAAGTACCTGCTGAGTGTCAGCAGGAGCAGCTACCACAGTCTTTCTTTATAGTTTGAGATCACTCTAACATGAAACTTCCCAGCGATTCCATTAATCCAAATTAATAAAACCAGATCTCTGAAGAAGCACCCCTCAAGCTGCTGGCAATACCCAGTTGCTAGTAAGCAGTTGATGCAGCTATCAAGCTCTTGCCACTTCAAAGAAACAACCCTGTTGGCCACTTAGCATGTATATTAACTACACAAGAAAAAGTAAAATGTTTGCTACACTAGAAACTAAGATTCTTGACACAAGAGCCTACTGCTGGCTTATGTTCAGTTTCTTGTCCACCAGAACTCCCAGGTCATTTCCAGCACAACTGCTTCTCATGATTTGTTTAAATCATGAAATCTTCAAGTTTGCAAATACATTTTTCTTTTCTTCACTCATGCAAACAATATACTGGGCGCGATATTCCATTATAACCTGCTAATAAATAATGTTATCTCTAACGTATGTAGTGTACTAAAATGTGGATCAGTGGATTAAGGTAAAATCCTCCTGCATAATTTTGCAATTATTCATGGAATTTTTTTAACATGTGGACACATTTCTTTATACATATTTTCAAAAAGACAGATGTTTCCACTACTTTAAAGGTTTAATAATCTTTTGTGCCACTGAGAAATGCAAATTTTGTCTACATGCATAAATTGTTTCACAAACACCTTGTAAGTAGACTGAGAGATTGTAACATTTCAGGCCATGCCAGGTGTTCAACACTTTCTCATAAATTCCTTGATTGCCCACAGTAACACTACGCAACTAATACTGCCCATGGCAGAGGGTTTGGAAATTAATGGTCTTTAAGGTCCCTTCCAACCCAAACCATTCTGTGATTCTATGATCTTAATGGGTATGATAACACAAAACACTGGGATCCAGCTTTCTGGTGCTGTGAATGCATCTGCAGTGTTCCTAATAGGAATATTCCTTTGCTCATTAGTGAAATGAAAACATTGGTTCATGAAAACCACCAACAGTAGTGGCCATCACAATTTGCCTACTGAAATATCTCACCAGAAATCCAACAATCCATTTTTTTAATTGCTTGTTTTGGTAAAAATAATTGCCAAGCATTTCAAACACCACTGGCAGATCATGAGCAGAGGTTCATTTCTAATGTTATAATGGCGTTTTTTGAGGATTAGATGCAAGAATCTTAGTTTATAGCATAGCAAATATTTTACTTTTTTGTAATTAAAATATTTGCAAAATGGTTAACAGGGTTTTATGTTGTATGGGGTTTTTTGAAGTAGTAATATCTTGATAGCTGCATCAACAGAAGATTTTCCCTCTAAAAGCAGTAAGAGTTGGTAGCACTTATAATCTGCTCAGCAATTTCCAGGTCTGCCCAATGAACTTTTTTTTTTTTAAAGAAACATTAGGGGTGTCCTTTTCACTCCTTTTCCCCATGTGAAAATGTAATTTATGAGTATCAAAAGTCTCCAATGCTACCTGTAATTCTTTGCTTGCCAGGAGGTTTCTCTGATACACCTGCACATTAGCAAACATTTACTGTCAATAAAAATATCTAGTCAAACTATCTTTTTATGGTTTTAATTAAATTTTTGCATAGCAGCTGAATTACTTGGGAGTGTTTTAAATAGAAAAACAAGCTCCAGTATATGAATGAATAATCAGGATCAGAATAGTAATCACCTATTTGCTTGACAGTTATTACTATGATGTTATCCCCCAGAAAAGGATTATGTGGTTGCACAGAGAAAAAAAATTACACAAAACATTTGCTGTATGCTTGTCATGATTTTTCGTTTATAGAATTATAGGAAATAATTATTATTCCAGATCTTCATTCCATAATAATTTTTCCTTCCATAATGAAACAAAACTACATTGTTACACAAATTCTTGGCTAAACCATTTCACTTAGCAGCATAAAAACCACTTTAATAAAGTAGTGATTAATTTTATCTTCAAACTAAAGAGAAATATAATTGTTCAGTGCTATGTTTCAGCTATCTGCATCTTTAAATGCATTGTTCTGAACTCTAATATGAACAAACCCCTGCTGAATGTATTTTGCAAGTGATCAAACAGCAGAAATGATTGATTGCTTCTCATTCCAGAGGCAGATCATTCTCCCTAAAATTCAGTGTGAAGAGATGGAAAAAATATGTCTTCATTCAGGAAAGAGGAGTGGAACAGGAATACGTGTTCCTTTGAGTTCTGTAACTTCAAGCTCAATCTTTGACTATATGTAGACATGGATATGACATTCCTGGTGGTGCAATGGCCCGGCACTGTCGGATTACTGCTGGAGGAAGGAATGGTCGGGCCCCTCTGACTGCCAGTGGAAGGAATGCCATTCCCTGGCTAACAGCTGTCCAACAGTGATGGGTGCAGCCACTGCTGCTGACAAAGTCCAGGTCTCACAAAAAGGTGCACACTTTTTACGACGAGAACTAATTGAGGATTTTTTTTCTTCCAGAACCTTTCTGGCTGTTTGCCTGTGTCTGTCTCAAACATAACAAATTCATAGGCATTTATAAATAACTCCAGGATTGCCTTCAGACTCTGAAGATCTTTAGGTCTTATTGCAAGCTATTTTTAACAGTGGATATTAAGACATTCACAAGGAATTACATGCTGCTATGCCGAACAATCTGAGGCAGTACCTGGTTCCAGCAAGTTTGGTCAGAGAGGATTCCAGGACTGAATAATGTGGCACTGCATCTGGTTCAACTACGGTACTGGAGTCAAGCTTTGCACAGTAGGACACACAATTCCAAGCAGCTGTTCCAAAACAACAGTATTTGTTCTTTGGGGCTCCAGCTCGGCCCCTGAGTAACCGGACTAGTTGCTCATGCAAGTTCTCTGGAAAATTTTACACCCATCTTTTTAGCTGTTGGATCACTTACCTGATATTTCTGAGATTCTAGGAATTCTGAGATTCAGTTCTGAATTTCCATAGCTTGGAGGGAACTGTGCCAGTTCCTGCTTAAGGGAAGTTCAGGACTGACTGCATGACTTCCTAGACTATCTAATGTCCATATCAAGCCATTACTATTAACACAGCAAACTTATTATTATAAATTTTCTCAGTAATTTTAGCAAAATAGTAATAAACAACCAAAATTCTTACGATGAAGCTCTGTCTTTCAAATATTGGTACTCTGAGTGGAGGTACTAAATGTAAGAAAGTGGCATGATTTAACTCTCTCTTATTTCTTGAGTTAGTCTCCACAAAACCACATCGATGGGATAAATGCAGTAGTGCTGCAAAGCCTGTCATTTTCTTTTCAAGTATGTATTAAAAATTAAAATAAATGCAGAAAAACAACAACACAGCGAAAACTTAGAAAGACAACCAAAAGCTTTAGGAAAACTCTTGGCCCATTGAATTTCTCTGCTACTGGGCATTAGCCCACAACATATGCCTCACTTCATGTACTTTGGCAACACTGCGGAGAAGACACTGATTTTGTTATAAATAAAATTATGTTTCAGCGTGATCCATAGAAGCCTTGAATACCGAAGCTCTAAAAAAGTCAAGTGTGAAAATAGAATTGCTTTCAAGTGGCAATACTTTTGTCCTCCAGAACTATTTCTGTTGGGTAAAATTCAGAGTTCTTACCCTTGGTGTTGAGAGAATTTATGGACCTTGTTTGTCCACCCTTTCAAATGCCCACAAAATGTGTGTACATTAGCTGCCAGCGGAAGAATCCAGCCCTAGGTCTTTTTGGTGAGGTTTGACTGATTTTAAGTGCTCCAAGTATGCTCATAATGGCTTTAAAAAGGACTACTTGGACATTTCCCTCACAGCTAAACCATTCTCCCAGCACTTGTGCAGTTTTCCGTGATTAACTAGGTGACTTCTTTGTGCAATATTGTTTACTCTAGAATTTCTGTGAACTCAAATATTTATTTATTTTAACATTACATAAGGGAACCTAAAATACGGTAGGAAAATACTACTGAAGTAAGAGCACCATTCATATATTGCTCTTGCAGATGTAAGCAAAAGTTGATTTAAAAAGAGTTGCGCTTGTGAATCAAAAATCTGTCTTAAACCTTTTAACATGATTTCATAAAGATGTCTCCAGTGTAGCACTGCTGCTTATACAAATGCACTTAACATATAAATCAATTAAACCAGGAAGAAAGGTAGCTGAAAAATAGATCACTGATTACAAACTCAAAAGTCCTTCTACAGGATTTAAAAAACAGCAGGATCAAATATTTAGAACAAAAACACCCAACCCCGAAAAACACCAAGCCACCTAGTACAGAGTCTGTTTAGATGCACAAAAGCTGTGATAATTAGAGGTTAGTTAGGCAGATACTACCAACTGACTGCAAGGACAGGACTGCATGACTCGAGACGGCAGGTACAGTACAACACATTACCAGAATGATTCTTGGTGAAGCTGGAGAAACCTTAGCATTTCTGCCAATAAACAGATTCTATAAATGGGGGAAAAAAACACTTCAGAATGTGGCCTCTTGGTTCTGCTACTGTCATCTAAAAGGAGAAATATATCATAATAGGTAGAGGAGAAACGTTACTCTATAGTGGTTTTTGTTTAACAGCAGGAGTTTAAAACCTCTACATTTAATAAATTTTCTTGAAAGGAAATGACAGTGATTTCTATACCATGTTTTCCCCTATAAAACCCTAAAAGGCAAACAAGTATAGTACGCCTTGACTGTGGGTTTTTCAGTGGGTAGAAAACGGTGGCAGAATTCTTCTAAGCTGGATTGTGGTCTAGCAACAAATACGCTTTTTGCTTTATGGCAAATTCTGAGGACCGAAGTAGGTGGGTTACCTCAATAGGGTAGAAATCAGAGATTTAAGTTGATGAAAACAGCCTAAATTATCCTACACATGATGGCTACTTTCACGGTTAACACAGCATTTTCTTCTCCTGCCCTTTCAAACTGACTGGACCTTGCTCCTAATAGTGACCACAAGAACGAGAGGGGACATTGGTTCTTGTCGTGGAAATGGTAGTGTGGCAACAAGATGAGCTTGGCCCGTTCTTCTCTGCTGATCACCAAACAACGGATCATAAGGACTTTAGATTCCCTAAGCCTTGGCTCTATTAAAAAAAAAAAAAGTGGTTGCCTTTCGTATAAAGAATCTCACTGTCCCACACCCCATTGTCTCCATCTGCCTCAGGGTAAAAAAATTCTTCATTTTGTGGTGTTCTATCACCAACTTCCCTCAGTAAGGAAGTCAGCCCTGCAGGTTAATGATGGCATTTAATAGTGGTAAATCAATCCATACCTACTTTATAAATCATGCTTGTTCAGCAGTTTTGCTTATTTCTCCACTAGGATTTTAAAAAAAGCCTCCAGTCCAACAGCATTACAAACACTGTTTCCTTTGGAAGACCCACAACTATGACTGGCTTCATACCACACAAAAATGCTCAGATGAAGGCGGGTATCACCCACCTATTTATAACCACCCAGTGTTACCATGTAAGGCTGAATGAATAAAAAAAAAAAAATTCCAGAACTGACAGGAATCTCTATAAACTTGGCTCTCTAGGAGACAAAACAATAACATTCAGCCCAAACTAAGAAGTTTTTTGGTCTTAGATTGGTTCAAACTATTTTGGGTGCAATTATACTGGACCTTCTGTTTTTCAGTATTATAAAAGGTCTTTTTCATATTTCAAAAAGCTCTAGAGAGGAGCATAGTTTAAAGCTGAGCACAGCTAAAAAACATAAGCAACCTTTTGCTATTTACTACATTCAATCTTAAGCCAAAATACAAGCCTCGCATACAGCTTCTTCTTCCTGATTCCTTTTAAAACCTGTAATCAGTATATAGTTTGCAACGTGTTTCCTCCTCTTGCTTTTTTCTTTACTTGCTGAATTTGCACTTATTAAATTGTCCACTTCAAGGAATGAGTCTGACACTGAGACAAATGGATTTTCTTGTTTCCGTTTTGCTTCTTCGCCCTTCAGTTTCCCAAAATACGGTGGCTGTCAAGAATCAATACTGCTTTGGAAAAAATGCCAACAATTCATACTGATGGTCTGACCAAATCGGGGTATTCAACGAAATGCAGTGCTGGATAGTAAGAAAATTTTGGCCCTACTTCCTTAGGGCACACTACAATAGGAAATACTCCTAAAATGTAAGGGGCATTATTCAGAGAGATTTTCAAAGTGAGCTTATGGGTGCCTTGAGACAGGTCAGATGAAGTAAAAGTCAAAGTAGATTCACCAACAGCAGCTTATTTCCAGGGCTACAGTGTGGCAACTCAGTAGGGAAGACGGGAAGAGGATTATCTAAACAAAACCACATCAGACCCCAAGGAAACCAAAAATACAGATATTTCGAAAACTATAGCCTTAAAAAAACCCAACAAACCAATAAACAAAAAACCCCAACGAGAGACAGAGGCCTGTGTTACAAAAATCTAAACTGTGTGGAAGCGATGTTGAAATGGATTTTTGGGCAAGGTAAACATAATCATACAAGAAAAACCTTAATTTCTGAATTCTTTTTCAGAACAGTTCTAGTATACTAGGCACACTTTCCTCTTGTGCTGCTGGTATATAAATTAAAGATAGAAGATACAAAATAAATGCAGCCGATTCAGTGGAAAATCAAAACAAAAGTGCTTTTATTTTTCTCATCTACCAAATTCAGACACGGGAAAAAATAGGAGAAATCTGATAATGGCCATTATAAAACATTAAACTCAGGAATAATAGTAATAGATTGTAATAAGGAATACATTTACTTCTACTGAATTTCAAAATGGAGAAAATAAGCTAATTAGAGGAATCTGCATTTTGAGGGGACTTTTTTTCTTTAAATAAGAAGAAAAGTGAAAAGTTATGTGTACTAAATACTAATTCTCACAACTCAAAAGACAGCTGTGCTTTAAAGACACAGTGAAATTGTAATTATCTAATTTAGCTTGGTAAGAGCTACTTTTTCTTGGCTTTTTTCCCAGAAAACATTTATTCCTTCTGCAAAAATAGTATAGCAAATTCTAAAACAGAAAATGAACATTACAGAGATGCAATACAAGAACACATTGCTGATAAATGTAACATACTTAAGGATTACTGCCTTCAGTAATCCAAATTTACATTAATCTGTACAAAGAGAATAATATCTCGATAGTAAAAAAAAAAAGTGAAATCTTCAGTTTATTGACAAAACAGGAGCAGGCACTCCAGGCCTCAGAGCAGGTTTGAACACCATCCTGGAAAGAACCTCCTGAAGTTCTGAGAATCTGAACGTTCTCTTTTAGCATTACAGAAACCAACCAAATAACTACTGACTAAAAATTTATAGAAACTATTGAATGCACCAATATTAATCTATAATATTGAGAAGTTTTTTTAGGGAGATGTTTTTCCCCTTTTACATCCAAGAAATGCTACCATCTGACTGACTTATATAATGGTTTTTAGCTGGGATAATACTGCAGTAGAAGATTAATGCAGAAAACAAGCCCCTAATTGTTGCTTTTGTCTGCTGAGTATGAATGTTTCAGAAACTATCAAACTGTCAAATTATATAGTGCTCAGGCACACAGGCACAATCTTTTTTTTTTTTCATGGTACATCTTGGAAGAAGACTGATAAAGGTATAGGTTATTAACCCCCCTCAAAAAATCATGTTCTATAGCTACCTTCAGGAACACCGCAGTCACGTATAATGGGACACATAACCTACCCCATCATATCTTTTTGGTTTTTAATACTCTTTTGGTGAGGCCCTGGCACACGTTGCCCAGAGAAGCTGTGGCTGCCCCATCCCTGGAAGCGTTCAAGGCCAGATTGGACAGGGCTTGGAGCAGTCTGGGGTAGTGGAAGCTGTCCCTGCCCAGGGCAGGGGCGGAACTGGATGAGCTTTAAGGTCCTTTGCAAGCCAAACCAGTCTGTGATTCTGTGACCTTATGTTTCTTCACGACCTATGGAATAGGAAAACCGCTGCAAGGTACTGTTCCAGTGCCACAACGTTACATCTTTTTCATTCTATGACCTTCAGTGTACTGTTCATAAAGTATCTGTCTACTAGGTACTGACACTGTTCTGTTCACAAAAGAGGTTTGGTAGTGAAATTAACCTGTTGTTTTCCCAGTGTGCCATTCACAACTTGGCTGCTTGCCCTTACTTTGGCCTCTTTATGCCATGTCCTCCCAGAGAATGGCACAAAGGTTTATCCCCTCCTGCTAGCCCAGCGTTGGCGTGATCCTCACTGTCCTGCCAGTTCCTGATTCATTTCGATACTTCTCAGTACAAGAAAAACAAGAAGCTACTGGAGATGGGTCACAAAGATGGTAAGTGGGGAGCACATCGCTGATGAGGAGAGACTGCGGGAGCTGGGCCTGTTCATTCTGAAGAAGAAAGGACTGAGAGAGGACTTCACTAATGCATATAAATATCTCAAAGGAGCGCCAAGAGGGGGGAGCAGACTCTTACCAGTGGCACCCACTGACAGTATGAGGAGCAAAGGCCATAAACTGAAACACAAGATTCACTTCAACATGAGGAAGAACTTCTTTACACTGAAGGCAGCAGAGCACTGGAACTTATGCCCAGGGAGGACATGGATTCTCCCCTCTCTGGAGACATTCCAAACCCACCTCTGTGTCACCTGCTCTTCCTGACTCTGCCTTGGCAGGGAGGTTGGACTGGATGATTTCCACAGGTCCCTTCCAACCCTCAGGATCCTGTGATTCTGGGATGACTCAGAAGGGAGGCAGCTGGTGCTCTGCCACGCACCGAGCTGGGTCGGGCTGGCTGCGCAACACTGACCGGGAACCAAAGGCCAAGGGGCAGAGGCTCCATCCGGGGCCGGGGCTGCTCCGACAGCCGTGATTCCAGCGGTGACTCCAGCGGTGACTCCAGCGGCTGCCCGGCAGGGACAGGGAGCGGCGGGGGCGGCCCGGAGCCCGGCCGGGACGAGCAGCGGAGCCCGGCGCTGCGGGGGCTGTTCCCGAATTCGGGAGCTCCCTAAACACAGACAGAGCAGCTTAGAAAGTTTACAGAATAAATACTCTATTTTCTAAACGGCGCACGGCGGCGCTTGCCACAAACCACGCGCAGGTGGTAACAACCCGCATCTTTTATAAAGCTAAACTCACACGGACCCGCCTATCCAATCCATACTCTCCGCCTACCTAATGCATATTTATCCGGGTGATGTAATCTTACGTAATGCTCGAAACACAAGGTTCTTTCCTTCGTTAAGCAACTCCTATTGTAGAAGTTATCTGACGCCATCAGTTGCGTTTACAAAAGGTGAGGCAGCCCAGCCTGAGCACAGACAATCCAGCTCGGAGGCATCAAGGTGACCTCGGCCGCGGGGCGGGGGGGGCCCGGATCCACATCCGGGTGAGGCCGCGCCGGCGGGCGGGCAGCGGTGGCGGGGAGCGGGGACGGGCCGGGGCGGGCAGGCCGGGACGGGCGCTGATCCCGGCTGGATCACAGCCCTGCTAGCGCCGGGATCACGGCCCTGCCCGCCCGGGTCACAGCCAGGAGCGCCGCTCGCCGAGCGGGCGGCAGAGCCCGGCCGGAGCGTGGCTGCGGGGATGGCCCTGCGAGGTCCGGCTCCACCTGCCGCCATTCTCCTGCCTCCACCTGCCCTCACCTGCTTCCACCTGCCTCCTCCATACTGCCCTCACCTGCCTCCACCTGCCTGCACTGCCTTCTGCTTTCTCCTGCCTCCACCTGTCTTACTCCTCCTCCAGGCCCTCCTGTACTGCAGCTCACACACCGTCTCTGCCCTCACCTGCCTCCACCTGCCCCCTCGCCTGCCTGACCCCTCTGAGCCCTCCCTGTGCCACAGCGCCCACAGTGTGTGACGCTGGTGATGTCCTTAGTGATGTGGCATAAGGGTAGCCACAAAAGGGGAGTTTAGAAGTAGTTTAGAGGAGCAGCAGGGGCCTGCCTTCCCTCCCTGCACCTTCCTTCCCCACGTCAGTAAATTGGTGTCCCTGTCAACGGGAGTACTCTTGGAGGAGTTCTCTAGCCCAGAGGTCTGGAAATCCTGGCTATGAGTTCTTTGCTCTTTTGCTTCCAAGGCCAAACTGTACATGGCCAAGTTTTCAAACATCGTTCAGAATCTTTTAGTTGTGAAATATCCTGTCTGATTTTTCAGAGGTGGGTGGGCGCCTAGAATCTGTTACTATAAACGGAGTTAGGTTTTGAAGTATTTCTGAAAATCTCTCTTTAATTTTCAGGCATCTCAACCGCTTTCTATAAATCTTTAAACATTTTAGGAGTTTGAGGCTTCTGCTAGGGGTAATAGGTTTGATTGTGTCCTCTTGATATCTCAGCTCCTGAGCCCACCCTTCTGCTCTGGGATATTGTCATGATGAACTCTGCAGCTTTGGTTCTTGTCAGGAGACTCTAGTTTAAAAATCTCATAAGCAATTTTTCTTTCCTATCTTAGCAATTCTTTTTGCCTATCAATTGCACACATGAATGCGTCTTTTGCCACCTTACTGCAGCATCTTAGTGGAACTTCGGGTAGTTTTTGTCACAGTGCTTGAACACCTGTTTCAGTAGACCTGTGTAACAGTTTTTGTTCTCAGCACTTCCTGGCTGTTTGCCTTTCTGCTCTTCAGAAACTGCTCTTCCATATCTATTATTTAAATGTGTGACCATGTTCTGAGTGCCTCCGCATCCATGGCTTGAATGTCTAAAGTAAGTATTGATGCTAGTGTTATAATTACTTCCTTGTTTTTCCTTCAGGGGCTCTCAGTTTCTCACTCCCTAATACTGGAAGCAGGCTGCTGACCATCCTCAAACACAGACTGCAGGGCAGACAGTGTCTGTTGAGTGCAGTAGTGATGTCACGCTGGTAGGATCTGAAAGAAGAAAATCACAGTAGCGTTCAAACAGGTGATGCTGGGATGCTCAATGAAGGATATAAAACCCCAGAGCCTTTTTTCAGAGCCTCTTAAAGAGACTCTTAAGAGTCTTAAGAGTATTTTGAAAGGAAAACAAATACAGGAGATGAATGTATGTTCTCTGTGTCTTTGTGAATCGTTCCACCAGTAGTGCTTTCCGCTGTTAGTCTGGGACATTGGAGCTGAGGTGATGTTTTACTGTAGCTCAGCTGACGGGGTGGGTGAGTCATATACACCAGAGTGAGACAACTGGCATTAAAAGAGGGTCTGTCACGTTTGGATTTGTTTTTATCCAAATCTTTCTCTGACCATTGTTATAATTACGTTTAAGGCTTCCTAGCACTTTGATTCTACCTGGAATGGTTGAAAACTGAGCATACCAGGTGACACAGTTGCTTCTGTCATGTTCACACATAAACCTCCACGAGGATTTGGAGGCACAGTGATCAGACTGTGCCTCACTAGAACTCTCAATGCAGTTTCAGTCCTTTTGCACTTAATTAGGGGATCCTTTATTGTTTACTGCATGTCTTTGACACCGTGGGCTGTTGGGGCCGGCTCTTTCACATTTCTTTCCAAGTGACACAACTACTGCCAGAGCTTGGTGAAGAGTACCTGCTGTCTAGGCACTGTTAGCTGCTTCTGCGCTGTCAGGCTGATGAAAGCCACACAGATTTAGAGGTGCCAAAATGAAGTTATGCTATGAAGCATATTTCTGGTCCAGAGGAAGAGTTGGATCACAATCTTAGGGCAATAATTCCCCAAATCTTCACAGAACTGCTGAGACACATATCTGCGTGGTGTCTCTCTGAGCGCTTGGCTGCGTTCCTACTGAAAACCCGGCTTCCAGGAAAGCTTGCTACACCAAATGGAAAAAAAAAAAATTTGTGGTATGATGGAAACACACTTTTTGTGAGTCCTTAAAGGTAAAGTTCACAGCCCCTTCCTGCTCATGTTCAGGTACAGGAGGTGTGGTTTGTGTGTGCTGGGTCTGATACCCTGGTGTGTGCTGTAATCTGCTGTATTACATTATTATATATATGCTGTCCATCTGTGCAGTGCTTCATGCTCAAGTGCCCTTACAGGAAAGTTCTTTCTGCTCATGGAAAATTAATTTGGTCATAATAATGAAGGAGAAAAATTCTTGTTAAACCAGTCTTGATGCTCATAACTTTTTCAGCTGTTTTTTTGTGTGTGTGTGTGAGGGCTTTCCCCCTAGTACACTACAAGTCTCAGGCTACAGACTCTAAATTTTAAGTCACATGGGCTAAATCTACCTTTAAGTCCAGTGTAAGGGGCAGGTTGTCTAACAAGTGTTTCAAGGTGACTTTCAGAAACTGTATTTTAACATGTTACACTTCATTACTTTGTTACTTTGATATTTATAAAGAGGAATGCATCAGAAATTAAAAGTGCAAGAGCTGTTTTTCCTTTTTCTGTCTCATACTTCTAAAGATTTTAGATTTATGTGGAAATAACCCCTGCTGGTGTTAGTAAAAATAAATACCTTAAGTTTGAGGGTGGGATTTATCCTTCTGATAAGGCCTCTTGCAACCCTAATCTTCCCTCATCACTTTTCAACCCTTAAGCCAAGGTACCTGCTCTCCAGACCTGAGTCTCCAGAAGTAGTACTATTTTTACAGATAAAAATTAAGTGATTTGTAATTTTCTTAATGAAGAATTCTATTATCTAAACTTTCTTAGCATACAGTAGGATTTGTATTATTTTGTCCTGAAAAGTTTGGGATTGACCAATGTGAAAAATTTTGCTTTTGTGACATAGCAGGCCTTTTGCCTTTTCATTGTTCAGTTGACAGATTTATTCTAGGTTGACTGAAATGAATTCTGGGAGTTCTGTCCACTCTTTCAATTAAACCACTAAAAATGTAAATTCCGTTCTAGGGAGTGGTTGGAGAAACAGAATTACATACCCATAAGTTTTCTAAGTAATCACAGAGGATTTTCTGAATTAAGAAAAAAGTGAATTAAGTTTTTTACTTACAAGTGGCAATGGATGTTCCTCATCAGGTTTTTAGGGATGTAACTTTTATAGAATTCCTCTGCAGTTTTCAGGCAGCTTTATTTGACATCTGCGTCTGCCTTAAGTTTGTTGGCATACACAAGGCTAAAATTTCCTGTGATCACGTTGTTACAGACACTTCCTAGAAAACTTTCCCATCCTTTGAATCAGAGCTACAGGAATGGGCATAATACTTACAAAGCCATTTGGGATCCTCAGAAAGAGAAATATTTATCATACCTATATAATACCTATAAAAGAAAAGCAGGTTTTTCTATTTCTCACTGGAGTGATAAAAATTCAGGTTTTTCTCTTTCAGAGAAGAATTTGGAAATAGCTTTAGCTTTAAATAGGTCTTTTGTTGTATTTGCAAAAGTTCTAAGTTATATTTTTAAGAAAATCGAGCATGTCTAAACTATGGTGCTAATTTAGTACAAAAAAACCCCAACCTAAAATCTCAGGCAGTTTGTGGAACTCTGAGGTCTTTAAAAACCTCCACTTCATGAAAATTATATAGCGATAAATTCCGATTTCTAGGGTTCCCACAAACAACTGTGGTAAGTTTTAGAATGTAGAGTTTTCACCTATTTGGCACTTCCTTGATTAAATAACCAAATTTGAACCTCCTTATCTAATAACATATGGCATCATAATCTCAAATACTAATTAGGCAAGTTTTCACTTGCAGTGAAACATAAGTCAGATCTTGACCCATTCTTCCGTAGACTCCAGGAATACTCCTCTCATTTTAATGCAGTCCTTCTGGAAAAGATGGCAAATTTTTGTGCACATACATAAACTAATTTTAGGTGACTGCAACAGTAATGATTGGGGCCATTTGTTGGTTTACTTTTGGAAAAAGTAATTAAAATAATTTATGCTGCTAGCGGGGGTGCTTCCAAATTGAGGTTTTTTGCTTCTATTCAACTTTGCTCTGGTTAATAAGGCTGTAGTACATGTGTACTGGGCAAAGCAATCTCTGCTGGAGGGTAGATTGCTTGTAGGAGTACAGTTGGAATCTGCCACTAAGGGCTGACAGTATTTAAAACTTGATTTCCTTGGAAATGAAGGATTTAGGGTGTGCAAGCACATCTTGAGGTGCAAAACATCCAAACTCAAATTACTCCAGTGTGAAAACTAGTAATTTCAAGGCTGTAGCCTTGGATCTATTACTAGAGCTGTTGCTTTTCCTTCAACAAAGGACTTGAAAAGGGGTTTAATGTGCTGTGTTATTTCTAGAAAAGCAGTTCACGGCGTTTGAGCATGGCTGATTGTGTTTCAGTTTTTGTACATACTGGAGAATTGTACTCTGGTTGTGAACCATTGCATTCTTGGGAGCTCTGGTGTGGCAGCACAGCCTCACCAAGGCACCGCATCTTTTGATCTGAGTAGAGGGTGAAAAATTCACCAGTTGTAGTCGTCCCTTTCAAGCGACAACGAGTGTGTATGAAAATGGACCGGAAATTCCATACTTCAGTATGGATATGATGCGAGGCATGTCCTGTGAGGAGCAGGCAAGGACTTTGGGTTTGTGCAGTTTGGAGAGAGGGAGGCTGTCCATGAGGGTGGCCAGGCAGGGGGAAGGCTTCCAGAGAGGTGGTTGGTGCCCCAGGCGTGTCTGTGTCTCGGAGGCACTTGGACAATTGCCTTCCTAATGTGCTCCCACTTCGGGTGAGGGCTCAGGACCAGATGATTGTTGGAGGTCCTTTGGAGCTGAAACTATCCTGTTCTGTGAGCGCTCTGGGGAGCAGATGCAGCTGTTGGGAGAGGATATTGAATAAATGTGAGCTGAAAGGGATGACAGATGCTTGCTCTAAGCTGTGGACTTTTCAAGAAAATCACTGCTGTAGACATCCTTGCTGTTGAACATGTTCTTTGGGCACATTTGCGGAAGGCAGAAGAAATCTGGAAGAAGGTGAGCAGGTTTAGAGGTGCTTCATCAGTTAATAACCACACTCACAAAAAGTGAATATAATCTCCTGCAACGAAACAGGTTGCTTAATCTAGCCCTGGAAGCAGTTGAACATTTAAAAACCCAGCTGAACAAACCCCCTTCGTCTGGGAAGCAGAAACTAACAGTCCATTACATCAATTCACAAACAATTTGACTTCAATATACAAGTTTATGAAAGGATTCTTTGTAACAACCCTACAAGCCTTAAAATTAGAAGCTCACAAGTAATTTTTGTCTCCTTCCCAGGTGTTTATATTCAAGTGAAATAAACCCACATAAAATTTGAAGATTCAAAATACAAAATGTCCAAAGGTTTATAAATGGTTTTGCTTTCTATACTTCCGTTAGATTGTAAATAAATAAATGTACTAAATATTATAAGTTCATTCTGTGTCTCCTTAAGGTTTCTGAATAAAGTGAATGCAGGTAAAAGCTATCCAATATTTTGTGTATTGTTGCCGAAACTTTGTCATGTAGTTCTTCATTCTTCATTAAATACTTTGTCAGAACCCACTGCTAGAATTATTTTATCTTGAGGTGGGCTTAAAGAAAGATGGAATTGCTTTACTTTGAATTTGTTCTAGTATCCATTTATATTAAATACCTATGTTTTGAATTAAATACCTTTTATTTACTGCAGAATACAGTGATGTTTGGGGTTTTTTTTAATTTCTGAGGAAAAGAGCCCTACAGTCTCTTTGTAGGTCTTTGTGCTAGGCTTGCTTTTTTCAAAACTCTAACAACACTTTACTATGTTACCGTTCTTGAGCTTAGTGTGTATAGAGAGAAATAAAGTGGAAATCCTGTCTCTGAGGATTGGAATTTAGCGTAGTTTTAGATGGAAACCAAAATATTTTGGCATGCATTTTCCAGCTATGCTTTCCAAAGGCCTTTCCATGGGGTGCAGCTTCTGAAATAGTGTGAGTTTCTGAAGAGGTTTCCACATGATGCACATGCCACAACCAGCTTGCTTTTAGTTCATAAGCTGCCACAGTAAAACATCGGTATCTTGGCCTGATCAACTGTAGCTTGAAGAAAAGTTGTACTTAGTTTGAAATCATGGAGTTGTTAAGGTTGGAAAAGACCTCCAAGATGGTTGGGTCCAACCATTAGCCTCACACTGCCAAGTTCACCACTAACCCATGTCCCCACATGCCACATCCACATGTCTTTTAAACACCTCCAGGACTGCTGAGTCCACCACTGCCCTGGGCAGCCTTTTCCAGTGCTTGACCACCCTTTTGGTGAAGAATTTTTTTTCCCAATACCCAGTCTAAACCTCCACTGGAACAGCTTAAGGCTGTTCAATTCTTGATTAAACACTTCTTCAAATCACTTGAATTTTTCTCCTTGTCCTGTCCCTTGTTCCCTGGGAGCAGAGCCCGACCCTCACCTGGCTGCACCCTCCTGTCAAGGAGTTGTGGAGAGCCAGAAGGCCCCCCATGAGCCTCTTTTTCTCCAGGCTAAACATTCCCAGCTCCCTCAGCCACTCCATTCACAACCCCCTGGGCCTGTCCACCCAGCCATTTATTTAACTCAGCAAAGAGTGCACGTGTCCAAGCCAGGAGCAGCCAGTTTCTCCAGGTGAAGCCTTCGGAGAAAAATAAGTTTTACTAAAAGTCCAGGTAAACAATATCCAAAGCCCTTGCCTGATCCAAAAAGTGGGTCACCTTGTCACAGGAGATCAGGTCAGCTCCTCCTTCCCTCTCTGTTTCTGGGTCAGAGGTATACTTGCTGATGTCCAGCCTACTGGGATCTCCCAAATTAGCCAGGACTGCTGGTAAGTGATAGTCTGTGGGCTCTTTCAGCAGCTTGCTCAGCACCCTCAGGTGGATGCCAGCCAGCCCTACAGACCTGTGTGTGTCTGAGAGGCACAGCAGGTCACTCTATGAGCATCTTCTGGATTGTGGGAGTTTGTTCTGCTCCGTCTCCCTCTCTTCCAGCTCGGGGCTGGGTACCCAGGGGACACCTGGTCTTGCTACTGAAGACTGCGGCAAAGACAGCACTAAGTACCTCAGCCTTTTCCTCATCCCTTCTCACTATTATTTTCCCCTGCATCCAATGAGGATGGAGACTTAGCCCTCCTTTTGTTGCTTTTGTATTTATAAAATCATTTTTGTATTGCCTTTTATGGCAGTAGCCAGGTTAAGTTTTAGTTGGGCTTGGGCCCTCCTAAATTCCTCCCTGCAGAACCTCATGCCATCCTTGCAGTCCTGTTTCCCCTCTGCTGTGTTGTATTTCCAGCAAACACCTGGTAAATTGAAGTTCTGCCTGAGAACCAAGGGCCAGCGACCATGAGACTTCTCCCAGTACTTCAGAGAATATTTCATCAGTCTCTTCATCCTGGTTGGGTGGGCTGTAACACACTCCCACCAGGATATCTGCTTTGTTGGCCTTTCCTCTGAGTTTTACCCAAAATCCTTTTTTTTCCCCCTTTTTTCTTTATTTTTTTCCACTGGACAAGTTCCTGCACATTTGGTTAGCACTGATGTACAGTTGCATTTTAAACTGACTCTGGAATGGGTCTCAGGAAATGAGTTTAAAACCACTTTTGTTTACTTCACTTAAAAATGATTTGTACAGAAATTTAGGATTAATCACAGTATCATGAATGATAAAATGAGATACTCCGGTACCAGATTAATTTTACTATTTAGGTTCTGCTTTCGGACTTCTGTGAATGCTTTTTCTAGTTAAAGAGTGCTTAAAAAGTGTGATACAGCTACATAACTTCCATCAATAATGAAGGTATCTGGGATTTAGTTAAATTATCCTTATAAATGCACTCATGAACTGCCTTTAATGTTTATAAAGAGGCCTGACATGCCCTCAGTTGGGGTTGAAAGAGCAATATCGGTTTAAGAATCTTGTTTAAGTGGAGGAGACAAGAACTAATGTGCTTTAAAATTTTAAAAACTGAGGCAGATTATACTTCTGTTTGGAAAATATTACATTTAAATTGACTGTGTGCCCTGAAGACTTTGCTATACATAGATCATTTTTGTTTTACTATCTGAAAATGTGTGTTCTTTGTCCTTCTCTTTATCTATCTGTCTGTCTATCTGTCTATCTATCTGTCTATCTATCTATCCATCCATCCATCCATCTACCTATCTCTTTTTTTATATATATACATATATATTTATCTATGTAACACACCTATGTTGCCACAGTGGTACTTTCACAGTTGAGCAAAGTTAGTAGTTGTATTTTTGGGTTTTGTTTTGTGTTTGGTTTTTTTTTTCTTTTTTATTATAACAGGATGAAATTATGTAGTATACAACCTTAGGACTTTCAGAGCATACCTTTAGAAGTAAACCATCTTTGTCATGCATTTATAAGGGGCCAAGGTAATACTGTTAGAAAATGAACTTATCAGTTATAGATTTCAAACTGCTTTTACAAGATACTGACTTGCTAAATTGCTTTAACACATTCCAGAGTGTGTTTAGGAAAGGCAGAAGAGGTTAATTTATTGAGTTACTATGACGTGAACTGTATTAAAGACGTTTTTAGTAAAATGGATGAATACTGAGTAGTGAGAGTGCTCAAAAATAGTTTAAAAAATGTGAATCACTTTTTATAAGTGATGATCTAGATGTAGTATATGTAAAACACACTCAGAAATGAAGTAATTCTCCTTCTAACATACTTGAATATTTTTTCTTAAAAGAAAAAAGTTAACAAAGTTGTTGCAAAAACAGAACACATTCTGATTTTAAGTGGTTGTCTTCCAGTAGTATCTATGCTAAAATCTTTCCAATTTCCTCATGGTGTAAAATACACCATGATCTGATTACAGCATCTAGTTAATAAAGAAGAGTTTCGTGGGGTTTGGGTTTTTTTGAAGGTTTTTTTATGTCAAATTTTTTGTCAGCATTGAATCCCGTGGGAAAATTATTGTATTTTAAAAATTATGCGTATTTAACGTGGTTTAACTCTACATGACTGAAGAACATGTGGAGTTGGTAAAGCTGACAAAGGATGGAACACTGTCAGTATTTTTGGTATAGCAGGGGCTACTGATTAGTTTTTCCTTATTAATCCAGGCCTGATCCCTCCATTAGGTTTGATTTATAGAAGCACACGCCAAATAAAAAAGTGAGGGAAGGCTGAAAGGAGACCAACATTCTTAGAGCTGAGTTTAGTTCTAGTCTTAGGCAGACTAGAACAGGCAGGCTCCTGGTCAGAATTCTGGTTCCATCCAGCCAGGCTCCCTCCCTGAGTAGCTGCTCTCATGAAATGCACTGGGTTTGAATTTCTTAAAAAATTTTTTGGCATTTTGGATTAAAAATAAAAAGCTTTTTTCTTTGTTCCTATTTAGTGAAATGTTTTACAATATTAATTTTCTGTGCGAGCAGTACTTGTCCTGGGAAAAGTAGCCATTTGATTGTAGGAGTAACCTAACATACTAGTCATTATGAGGGAAGGAAGATAGTTGTGAGTTCTTCTGTTAATTTTTTTTCACAAACACGTTTTAGAAGATGACTGGATTAGCTTGAAGTTGTCTATTCACATACATTTTTTTGTCAAAGCCTCTACAGAAAATTATAGTTATCACCTGAAACTTTTAATTGCTAAATGCAGGGTTTTTAATTACTATTGAGTGTAAGTGTAGGGCATTAATGGTTATTGTTCAAATATTCAAGTTTTTTCTTGCTGACTTTAGTCAAGCAGAACTTGTTTTCATAGGGAATTTTGCTGACTGAAGGCTATGTAATTGCCCAGTAATTAACATAGTTAAAAGATATCACTCTACATGTAGTTTGCACTTTGGAACCTGAATGCTCTGCCGGTTTTCTCAGCATTGCCAGAAGGGATACTTTTGCATAGTAATTTCTGGATAAATTTCAGTAGTTCTCTTTAAACAGTGCTGGTTTCAAAAGCAATTAAGCTCTATGAATATGTAAGGCCTTTGTTACCTTAAATAATTTCATGAATTCTCAAGTATATTATTTCCAGTTTCACTGTGTGCTTCTGTAAGTAACTAAGTGTCCACTACAGTATATGACTATTTTGTTCTTGTACATGTATTCTGTGTGTATGGAAGTTTTATACTTTAGGATGAGTATCTGTTGGGCATGCATTTATTTCCAGTTTAACAAAGGTCTTAGAGGACATATAAAACTGAGATTTAAAATAAATTACATGAGAGAAGGAACAATTGATTTCTTTTAGACCAGGAAGATGTGGAGCATTTTGGTTTTGTCTGTTTGTTTGGGGTTGGGAGGAGTTTAACTCTTCCTGAATGAGAAGTAATTTTTGCTTAATTGTTAACTGATGTGTGATATTCTTGGTATCAGTGCCCTTCTCACATACTTGGTTCTTAAATGTCCTGGTAACTTGCTGCATATAGGACCGTTTAGGAAACATCTCCCTCTTTCTGAAAAGGGCATGGTAGAGCTGACAAATCCTTGTCAAAAGCTTTGGGACTGGAAAAGAACTGTATTCTAGAAATGCATAGTAAGCATAAGGAATCAGCCTGAAGAAATAAATTATTTTGAAGTATTGTGGTCTGATTAAAAGAAAAGCATTTAGGTGTTGAGCCCTAATCCCGTTTTCACTCTGGCCTGATCTGGAATCTCTATTTGCAGCTTCCTCAGCGTATTACAAAGGCATTGATGGCAATCAGCTTTTCCTGTGAGAAGTAAAATTTTTTTTTTTTTGATTGCAGCAGGGAACATACAATTATGATGATACCCATTTGGTCAAAGGTCATGTGATGAAAAGTGTTGTGTTGTATGCTTAGGAGCAGACCAAAAATGAAGATGAAAAAAAGAAAGATAATGAGCACAGACATTCTGGCTGCAGTGCTTTCTGTCGGAAAGCACGATAATATTTTCATTTTACTTGTTTGTGAGTTTGGAGTTGGACAATGTGAAACCTCTCCAGTTTGCTTCGCAAGAGTCATATGAAAATGAATTTTAAGTCACATCTTGAGTTGCTTCTTCATGAACTGAACCATCTCCTTAAGAGAGTATGGAATGTCAAATTAATCTGCTTATTATGTGAACAAAAAGTCATCAAGTCTTCTTTTGAAGTATTGTTAAAGGAGAAAAAGGTGCAATGATGATGCATTCTTCTTTCTGTGTGGGAGGGAGTAATATCTGTCCTTTTCTGCTTCTAACAGTATATCTAGATCTTGCAAAACAGAGAATTAAAAGGTTTTTTTTAATGACCAGTCATGCTGTATTTCAGTTTTTGCATTAAACTTCCATAAAATCTGAATTTCTAGTAGGTGACTGGGGGGAAACGAATATTATTAGCGTTATTTAAGGTGTTCTTTTTCAAGACCAGCAACTGAGTCATATAAAATCAGAAGGATTTGAAAATCTGAGACATAATTGTTATTCTTTTTGATAGTGTCATGTCATGTCAGAGAAATAGCTTAGCATCTTTTTTCTTGCCTGAAATGAGTACCTTTGCCTGTGAGAACTACTGTACTTCCAGGGTTTGGAGGAAGCTGAGGGGAGCTGTTTTATTAATTGGAAAAGTGAGTCTTCCAGTCCATTAGAAGACACAGAGGAATAATAAAGGCATGCTGTGTATTTTTATTTAGTATAATCCTATCTTATCACGTGCTGCTGGTTTTGTGGGGTTTTTGGTTCTTGGGGTTTTTTTTCCAAGTATCCATGGTCACGTGTCAGCTTTTGTAACATAAGATTAAAATGATAACCTGTAAACACTGACATTTCACAGTTTTGGTGAACTGTAAGTTAAAGGAAAAGAGTATCATTTTCATAATATTTAACTATCAGGTCTACTGATTATCCTTTATATTTAGACCTTTGCTATCTTATTTTATTTTTAATTGAGATTAAAAAGCCTCATTTTAAGTGCTTAACAAGATGATCTACAGAATTTTTAAGGGTTTTTTTTTTCTTTTTTTACTTTAAAGATTATTCTTCTGGTGAAGGAGTGTTGGTTTTTAGAATAAGTGATTCACTCAGCACCAGATTTTCCTAGGCAGTGTATAGTGCCAAAACCTGGTATTACCCTGGGGTTTGTTCGGTTTTTTTACTCTTTATTTTCCTGTGAAGCATATATTCCTTCTTAACGTGAAAGGTCCTGAGCACTCTTTCACAACATTAATGACATTTATTAGTGCAAGTTACCACACATCCATATGAGCATGCATTCAAAGACTTGGATTTTTGTTTGACATGTTGTTAGATTAAATTGTGTTGCTGTGATGTTCTTACTATTACCAAGATTGTGTCAAACCTTCTATTTTCACATACCTGTTCCGTGACAAAGTTCCCTTGAGGCAGAACTTGGTGCCTTTTACTCTTGGGAAGCTTCTCCATTGTGCAGACACTTCTTTTTAAGTTCTATTGAAGCACATTACTGTGATTTGCAGGTAAAAAGAATTGATTACAATTACCAACACTGCTTATTAGCAGTAAAATGGAGAAGCAGAAGAATTCCAGTTGTCAGTCTGAGTGCTTGAAGCTCAATAATATTGTAAGTGGGAGTGCATTTGAAAGACCTGTGACCCTTGTATTTTACTTTTAAACCCTCCATTTCTTAAGTTTATCAGATATGAACTATAGAAGAAAGGCCATGGTTTGTTCTAGCATTCCCAAAACCTTAACAGGAGGTGTTTCTGTACCCTTTATTTGCTTCTAACTAAAAAGACTGTGTTCCTAAATCAGCACTATACAAAAATTAAGCATATAATTGGAGTGCCCAGTTGCATGAACTTCTTGGATATCAGCTCTTCTCTTGAGAGGGAAGCCCTGAATTACAAAGTACTGTGTCTGTCAAGGCCCAGAGGAAGATACAGGCTGCGACTACTGAAACTGGCTGGAAGAGCCATTGATACATTATGACGCATTAGACTTTTCTTTTTGAGGAAAAGAGTTGTTATTTGTAGATATCTTACCATGTTCATGATCGAATAGTACCATTTAATGATTCCTAGGAATGGTTTTGAATGAATTAATGAATTAGCAAAGTATTTTATTACTTCCAAAGAAGAAGCATCACCATTCTATTTTGCTTTCTTGTCAGGATTTTTTTTCTTAATGCCAAAAGTTCACCTCAGCCTTTTTCAAGAAACATCTCTGTTGAGTACCGAGATTATGTAAGACATTTTTGCTTTGAACTCATGATGAAAATATTTCATGGAAGCATGGAATCATGGAATGACCTGGGTTGGAAGGGACCTCAAAGATCATCTGGTTCCAATCCCCTGCCATGGGCAGGGACACCTCCTACTAGACCAGGTTGCTCCAACCTGGCCTTGGACACTTCCAGAGATGGGGCAGCCACAGCTTCTCAGGGCACCCTGTCCCAGGGCCTCACCACCCTCACAAGGAAGAATTTCTTCCTAATATGCACTCTAAACTTGCTCTCTGTCAGTTTAAAGCTGTTCCCCCTTGTCCTGTCACTCCAGGCCTGTGTCAATAGTCTCCCTGCATCTTTCCTGTAGGCCTCCTTCAGGTACGCTTCATTAGGCTTTCCCGCTTTTTATTCCTCCTACAGCAATGAAGATTCTAGAGCTACTCTTTCCCTTTCATGTTCCTCTCTTGAGGCTGGTTCTTCTGTCGTCAGCAAACCCAGTCACAAATGATCTTGAACAGATGTTGGTAGTTACTAGTACAGTTCAGCTGAAGAACAATGTCAAAAATGGATTCACTTTTTCTTTTAATGGTACTATTCTGGATGAAAATGAATATATTGAAACACAGACCATCTGTGGAGGGGGCATTTGGAAGTTTTCTAATCCAAAATGCTGCTTAAAGCAGGTCTGGTTAGAGCGGGTGGGTCAGGGCCCTGTCCATTTGAATTCTTTGTGATTATCCTCAGGAATGATGAGTCTACTGTGTCTGTGGGCAGCCTATTCCAATATCTGGTCACAATTTTCACTATTCCATCTTCTGTCCTAAGAGTTTTGTCCTAATCCCAGTGCAGATCTGAGAACAGCCTGGCTCTGTTTTTTGAAGCCTGCATCCAATTTGTGGGTTCCAGTAAAATGAGAATACTTTAAGTATGAGAGTTATTAGTCTACCATAGTCACTTATTCTCAGGTGTTTGTGGGACCCATGGTGTCTGATCTTTGTGACATAATTAGCAGATGACCAGTCAGGCTTCTCTCACCTCA